>JAODLL010076590.1:0-16075 GCA_026546735.1 Forbesichthys agassizii | reverse complement strand
GACATGTGGAAAATATTAATAATTTCTGTTACAGCTTTATTTATTTATTATCTTTTCTCTCTCTCTCTCTCTCTCTCTCTCTCTCTCTCTCTCTCTCTCTCTCTCTCTCTCTCTCTCTCTACCCCCAATCAGGCAACGAGGGAGACAGTGGGACAATAGGCTTCCATCCCATCTCTCCCCGCCGGACGCGCTCCAAGGGCCGGCACTGCCAGACTCCTTCCCCCATGGCTGAGCACAAGACAGAACGCTGGCCTCTCGGGTGAACCAGCCCGCTACACTTCGGAAGGAGGGAAGGGGGGGGGGGGGAGGGGGTCTCCAATAGTCTGGGGAGACCAGCTTGCATCGCTATCCACTCCAATTAGAGAGAGCGCCCATGTGTGTGTGTGTGCTTGAGCAATGTCTCATTCGCCTCTCTATTTCCAACTAGACATTGTCCCTTCATTCGTGGGGTCACTTCTCCTTATCATTAGTTCTTTGGTTTGTTTGTTTCTCTCTAGTGTGCTTTTACCGTCTGACCGTCTGTGCTCACTTCCCCTCTCTCCCCCCCCCCCCCCCCCCCCCCCTTCCTCCCCCATTGCTAAGATATGTGTGTGGGGGGGGGGGGGTGGGCGGAGGAGGTGCAAAGCACTGAGTCACACCTCGCGTTCGGGCGCATCTGTGGTTGTGCGCCTTTCTCCCGTGCCCATGTAAAAAAAACATGACATCACACACACGCATGCGCACGCACGCACGAGGTAGATGGCAACACTCAAGGCCAGACTAGACTAGCGGGCAACTGGTTGTAACATCTTCACTGTATAACCTCCCCACCCCAACAGACTCAAAAAAACTGTTTAAATCAATAAAAACCCTTAACAGTCTTTTGTTCAATTGGATCCAGTGGAATTACAGTAAGTTTGGCTTTAAACCATAAACTAAAAAAGTACTCATAATGAATATGCCGGAATGATTAAATTATTCATGCGCTGATTCAATTCTGTGGTATTTGGAAATCGGAAGCGTGGTTGATACCTCACCAAAAAATAACTATAAATAAATAAATAAAAAGCTCAGCACATAAAAACTAAGAGCCTCAGCAAACTGTATGATACGTGTTGTTAAATAAGATTTGGGTTAAATGCAACAGCCCCCAGCACCTTCGTAGTTGCTGTTAACTTCATTAAAAAGATTCTTGGTGGTGGTGTAGGAGCTATCAGGTTTATAATACTATCAGCCTCATGTAGATGTCAGATCAAGGCCACACACCGTGGTCAAGACCGAAATGAGACTTCTAGATGCATCTATTTAGGTTTCACTGTCACCACAACAATCCAGCACCCACAGCTCTTGCAAATCGCAGCAACAAAATAATAATTTGTCTTCACATTGTTTGCAACTCCCTAGTACTGAGAGCTAGCTTGAACCAACAGCAGATATAGTTTCAATCTGAAAATGTTCCATGACTCATCGAATAATAGCTAACACAGAAGTCAGCTAGGCTCACGGAGACCGAAATACAACCATCATAACTCAAGGAGGAGGAATATGGTCTGATTCTGACCCTTTTTTGAGTAGTTTAACTGTCAACATGCAGCCTAAACACAATACACTAAAGCTTCGTTGTGAAGCCGCCTGCTTAGAAAATAATGGGTAACTGGGACCAAGGTAAGGAGAGATGAAAGAGCAGCATGACTTATCATGACAGAGGGAGGAAAGGGTGAAGATAGAGAGGGAAAGAGAGAGAGAAAGAACAATAGAACGGGAGAGGAGGAGAGCGGAGAGGGAAAACAGAGGCCAAAGAGGATGAAGGGATTTGAGGCGCGTAGGAAAGAAGGAGTGGAGAAGGATAGGAGGAAATACCAGAGTGACAATGTGGTCTGAAAGGGAAATAATTGAAAACATGTGGGTCAAACGCTAGCGAAGCGAAACTTCAAAATAAAAATTAAAAAAATAAAAACATTTCAAAAATGCTCGTACATAGTAAAAAGAGTGTGATTTGCATCAGGGGAACTGGTGGGATTCGGGATTTAGTGCACTCCCTTTACGATTCTCGGAGATCAACCGAGGTCATTTTGGGTGAGTTCACCGATAGTATCCTGTAAATATGTATTGGAACCTTGCACTACCCCCAAACATTCAAAAAGCATTATGATTAGGTTACATTCTTCATTGGTGTTAACCTGACTAGTGGTTATCGTAATAATTTTATGATCACATTAAGCTCATTATGTGAACTGTTAGACACACCCATATATCTATGCAGGAGAGGCAGACAGATACATAGAATATTCAGACAGCTTTCAAGCTTCCAAAACGTCTTAGTCTCTGACTTCTTGCACTGCCAAAAGCTCATATCTAAAAGATCTATCAATTAGGGAGACTGGCTCTTAATTTAATCCCCCCCCCCCCCCCCTCTCTGACATTTAACTCCAATCTAGGTTATATGTGACTGACAATGAAAAGCAAAATTAATTTATTAAGACTGTACACTCATACACTGTACACCCTTTTATGATGTGTCAAGAGTTATTAGACCATCCTGTACCAATATCATCCCCATTATACTCTGCAAACATTAATTATATCAGCTGCGTTTACATTTGCAGTACCAGTATCTGCAGACCACTCCCATAGAGGTTGACATGACTTTTCAGAAACTGTCAATGGTTTCAATACTGGTTGGGTTGAGTTGTGTCATGGGTTTTGTCCGTATATATATATGACTATTGCGCAAGTCACGAGTGTCACCCTCCACCAACATTCGCCTACAGGCCAGCAATCTAATTGCATTGCAAAGGCGTTGCCGTGGTGATACCAGAGTTAACATGACTCATCATAGGCCTGCGCTTTCTATCGCTCCAGTCACCTAAATGGTCATCTCACGTGTCACGTCTAAACGCGTCCTTGTCTCTAGAATGTAAAATGTGTCTAAGACGCTCAAAAATAATGCTCTTTAATTTAGGATGGTTTAAATTACTTCAGTTAGCCCAATTGAAATTGCTTTTTGGCTATAGCCTATCTGGCATGAATCATTATTATCGATCATCAGGGGTAGGTAGCCTAAAAATCCAATCCCCCGAGCAGAAAGCAATATATCCTGACAAAGAGCGCCGGTGATTACATTTGTCACTACGCGCCAGTCGCGCCTCGCCCTTTGCGATCTGTGCGTGTGTGCGTGCATGCGTGCGCCAGCCATCGTCGCTCGGGATAACAAAGGCATCCGTGACAGTCGCTCATCCCATTACAGCGGAATAGCGTGTATACATGCTCACACAATAAGGCTACCATATACATGCATAGGCTACATATTCCGTTTTTGCGTTAAGCCATATACTTCTTTATGGTTTCCAGTGATATATGAACAGACGTGAACGCGCTACACGCCCCTGTCAGCGGGGTGTCTGGCACGGCGCCCAGCTTTGAGCTGCTGTGAGTCCGGTCCGCATTTTGATAACGGGCTGATCAGGGGCGCTGTCGCTTCAATAGACCTCGACCTAGTGCCAAATGTAACAATTTGGAAGACACAAAAGATGCGTGGGTGTTGCATCGAACGCGTGAGAGCAAATTGGGGGACTCGCTTTCTGTTTTCCGCGTCAGTTAATCATCGGATCAATTTCCACACAAAACCTTTTTTTTTTTTAAATAAAAGGTTATTTTGTCGGGCTATTTTGTGATATTAAAAGCTCCAGGTATACAACGGTCATTTAATATATTATACTGGCTTTCTAACAATGGGATGAGAGTGCACATAGCCTATCAGGGGACACGCCCATATCCAGCTGTAGCTACGCAACAGCGAGAAAAATTAAGCCTGGAACTTCACAGACTGAACAATGACACCAGACTAAAACAGGGTTAAAAACACAAAACTGGGGTATTTGTATGGCTCACGTCTGCAGTGATACAAGAGCAGTTATTTAACCGAGTGGCCTTACTTTTCTATCCGTGACTTCTTCCCCGACCGCCTCGACCACCCCGGAGCACTCCATCCCCGGCGTAACCGGCGGGGAGGGCAGCCGGTCGTACAACCCCTGTCGGGCGAGCAGGTCGGCGAAGTTGAGACCACACGCCTTCACCCGCACCATGATCTCGCCGGCTTTGATTGCCGGCTTCCCCTTCTTCACCTGCAGCTTGACTTTATCGTAGCCCCCGTAGCCAGTGAGCACCAGCGAGCGGTAGGTGAACGTCTCCTCCTCGACAGGCTTTTCGGCGGCAGCCGGCGTGGCCGCCGTCGCCGCCGCCGCCGCCTCGGCGGGCGGGGAGTCCGGTTTAGACTCGGTTTTGGGCTCCTCGCTGGGCTTGGTCTCCTGTTTCTGCTCCACGGCGTTCTGCTGTTGGGCAGGTGCGTCTTCTCCAGACATCTTTGCAGACTTGAGTGTTAGCGGCTAGACAAGGAGATGTGTTCAAGTGAGAAGGCTTCTTGTTCTTCTGCTGCCTTTTAGTAACAAATGTAAAGTGGGGATTTAGTGTTGAGGGCTGCTTCGGAGACGCGGAGACACGGAGCCGAGACTGCGTTTCGCCTAATGACAGAACAGGGCGCCTTGCAACGACTTCAGTGGCTGTCAACGATGCGCGCTCACAAAGCGTGTGAGCGCTCTTGAAAACCCGGAGCAGACTTTTAAAGGGTGGGATTGCACTATATGTGATTGGGTGAGATAAGATTTGAGACAGGGCTCTATAGCTATAGGCCTACGCCAAAACTGGGATTGATTTGCAAAAGCAGCACATTTTAATGCTTATTAACTAGATTAAATTCCAAATGAGCACCGCACCTTTGTGGCAATAAAAACCCAGAACATGTTGATCCAATTCATGGATATTTGTGTAATGATAATAATGTATATTTATATTACATTTGGATGGGTGTTGCTGTAACAGCATGCAAGCAGAGTTGTGTTTGTGTATGAGGAAATGTCTGTTTAAACCTGCTACATATTTTACAGTATGCTTTTCCGGGGAAATGTCAGCTTGCATTGTTTAAACTTCCTGGTGCAGGCAGATCATAAAATATGATCATGGTCTTGTCATGACATTCAAATAAATGCATGCTGCATATTGATATTGGCCAGGGGCCTATTCTACAACTTCTCCACAGAGAGAGCATCACAGGGTATAGCCTAAGGACTGACTTCCAGCGAAAGTATTGAGTTCAATGCCCAACATGCATGGTCTGTACCACAACTTGCTCCTTAGAGGTGGAATTGGTGAATATATAATCTAATTCACTTGAGTTCAGATATCAACAACCTTTCACCTTTAAAGGAACTATATATGGCCATGTGTGCCAATATATTTCAGACAATAACAGATGCTTTGCAGGGTACAAACACGACTGCACTAACTTCAATAATATGAATATGCGGCAGGGCCGGTTATGAAAATAAAAACACAGGACCTCGCACAGAGGTGTGGCGTCATTATCTGCTCAGAACGCAAATAACTCTCTCTATCTAGACAATAATTGTTTGCTGCTGTATTTTAAAAATACTTTTAGGACCTTTAAGACGCACAGTGTATACATATAGCTTTGATGACAATTTTATTAGGCTTTTTCATGTTGCACAACATGTAAAAATACGTTCTATTTTCATCCCGTTTGTCACAGAAAGTGCAGAAAGCAGTTTGCTATTTTAGTTTTCAGAACAGAAACAGCTGCAGTTGCAGTACGTTAAATCATGAAAATATAGCATTTAATGTTAAACCACATAGTAACAGCATTACCCCAATACAATAAGACATAATGTTGATATGTTGTCAACAACTAAATAAGCATTGTTTGTGGACTTGAGCAAAAACACCCAACAGTGGCTTCCCCTATTGTAAAAACTATAGTGACTCCAGTGTTCGGCGTATACGTGCCACCTAATAACATCATCCACACACTCACACAATCGCCTACATGTGCATTAAGCATGTGGAGCTTTGGGGCACAAGCTGACAATGAATCACCATCAGCATGTGTCTATTCAGAGAGGTGTGACCACAACAAGAGTGATGGTAGAGACACCTTGTGGCCGCAAAGTGCTATGCAGCAAGCCTGGCTCTGCCAGACTAATGCTCTCAGGTTAATTATCGCCGAGATTCTCGCCTGGAAACATCGACTGGCTGGTGTGGCTAACTGTGATGACACTTAAGTAAGGCGTCTGTTTGTAAATTGTGGTATAGAGCTAGATGAAGCGATACAGACATTTGTATAGCAACGCCACTTGGTTAAAGGAAAGATGGAGCATGTCCAGATCTTATTTACAAAGTCAATTTTGGATCAGGTTATACCAGTGGTTCTCAAACTGGGGGTCTCAAACTGGGGGTATTAAAATACTATCAAATAATAATATGGCTGTTAATCTTCTACCACATCTGGGGATAGTGTTGCACTGTCTGGCACTGTTATTTTGGGGGGTCAAGACTTGAAAAGTTTGAGAACCCCTGGGTTATACCATTCAGCACCATCGAGTCAGCAGTGGAAGTCAGCAATGCCACCAACCCTTCCCCCGATCAATACCCCTCTGGGGCTTACTGCTGTACCAAGCCAGCCGTTATTGACCGTCAGCTTCGACACAGACTGACCGATATGTGCAGAAATGTCTGTTCCTGCCATAGACCCTGACAGTGGTGAATTTAATTGGGGTCATAAAGCTGGCATCTCTCGTCAACGTTTGGGTGAACTGGACTCCAACAAAACGCCCCAAAAAGACAGACTTGGTATGCCTTTTCCTTACTCACATAACTTCAGTGATAGCTCTATATTATTTACAGTTTATGTTCATACCTTTATTGTCTATTTGCCCATAGAGATGACAGTGGCAGAGCGGTGCGACAGGTGATCCCTAAGTCGCTGGTTCAAACTCCGCTAACTCCTCACCTCAAGTGTTGAGGTGCCCCTGAGCAAAACCCTAACTGGTCAGGCATCTCCTCACATGGCTGCCATCACCATCGGTGTATGAACGGGTGAATGTGAAGTGATAGGAATAATGTTCCATCATCAAAACGTAGACCAGTCGTCGTTGGATAGCATTGAATCAGGAAAGCAGGCTTTAATAATACAATGGTGCGCATCAAGGGAGAAACGTGGTTTCACAAGTGAAGCGTCACCAAAACATTTAAAGTAAAAAGAGTAAACAAAAGGAAGGTCTGTTGCTTTACAGTAAGTTACAGGACAGATAACAAAGGGGAACAATGATTGCCACCCCCCCATAGGTAAATGCTAATTTGGTGGTGTTCAATGAGACCAACAGCCTTTAGCTGCCTACCTGCAGACACAGCTGGTTATGGGGAATACAATGAAATAGCCATATGCTGACAGCCAGACTGTCTATACATGACAACTGCTATCTGTGGTTGAAGTGGGCAATAAATGTAAAGCACTGTCTCTTTTTGGGACCAAATGGTACATTTAGCCATGAGATGCATAGGGCAAGGAAAAAAGATTAAGTTGTAAATTAAGCATGATATGCACCTAGGGTGACTCAGCAATTGCTAGCACCAAGTACTGTGATAACTGGATAATCAAACCACAACCCTCCAGAGGCAATCCTGTAAAGTGCTCGGTTAGAAAAGCACTATATAAATGCAGTCCATTTATAATGCACTGTAAAAAAAAATATTTTTTGTTATTGTACTTTGTTTCCTTAATGAGGAAATTTGTTGTCAAACATAGCCAACATACAGCTGGTAATGGCATACTGTTGCGTGGAGCTACTTCTTGGACATTATGGGACAAAAAGTGACATTTCATTTTGTAAAGATAGAATTACTTAAATGGACATGTAATTTTAGATAGAGAGATATACACACACACACACACACACACAGCTATGGAAAATATGAAAAAGCAAAAACTCAATACAAATACGTTATTTATATATACAGTATATAAATATAACCAAAATAAACATTATCGGCCTCTGAATGGAGTTCTGTATGGGGCTCCAGTATAGGGGACTCCATAGTTATACTGGAAGACTTCAACGCACACATGGACAATGATGGAGATACCTGTAGAAGAGTGATTGGGAGGAACGGCCATCCTGATCTAAGCGGGCGTTTGTTGTTAGACTTCTGTGATAGTCATGGATCGTCTATAACAAACACCATGTTTAAACCTAAGGATTCTCAGAAGTGTACGTGGTACCAGAGCACCCATAGACCGAAGGTCAATGATTGATTTTGTGATCGTATCATCTGATCTGAGGCCGCATGTTTTGGGCACTTGGATGAAGAGAGGGGCAGAGCTGTCAACTGATCACCATCTGGTGGTGAGTTGGGTCAAGGCATGGGGGAAGACTCTGGACAAACCTGGTAAGCCCAAATGGGTAGTGAGGGTGAACTGGGAACGTCTGGAGGAGGCCCCTGCCCGTGAGATCTTCAACGCACACCTCCGGTGGAGCTTCTCTGGCATCCCTGTGGAGGTTGGGGACATAGAACCTGAGTGGGAAATGTTGAAAGATTCCATTGCTGAGGCTGCAGCGGAGAACGTTGGTCTCAAGGTAACCCTCGAACATCGTGGTGGACACTGGTGGTCAGGGAAGCCGTCCGACTGAAGAAGGTGGCCTTCCCGGATATGTTATCACAGAGGACTCGAGAGGCAATTGCAAGGTGTCTACGAGCCAGAAAGGCTGCAGCCTCTGCTGTGAAAGAGGCTAAACGGCGGGTGTGGGAGAACTTCGGAGAAGACATGGAGAAAGACTTTGGTCGGCATCCAAATGAATGGGTTCGTTAGCAGGCTTCCAACAACCCTTTCATGTGAATCAGGTGTGTTGGAGCAGGGAGACATCTTAAACATGGAGGTCCCTCCAGGACCAGGGTTGCCCACCCCTGCTCTACACCCCTCTCATGGTAAGTTTCATTAATGTGTTTGTGGCTACAATGATGTAGTGATTTCAAATCGGGCCCATCATATTTTAAATAAAATAAAATCAAAATTACAAACAGTAAAATATGAGAAATTGCTGCAGTGGTCTCTTAATTTTTCCAGAGCTTTTTACAGTATACTACATGCAGTTCTACTGTCTAAGTAGGCCACAGAAGTGTAACATTTAACAGCTGTGTAATTTGGCCTATATAGGGTCCCATAGACCAGCCCCTGTCTGTAGCAGCTGTGATGACTCAAACCATGAGAATCAAACCATCTCACTGCATACACACGCATATAGGCCTACCTGTTATTTATGCTAGAATATGGAAGTATAGTAGAATGTAAATCTCAAACAACAAAACATTTCTGCTGGCATTTTATACAGTCCTTCTTGACCATCACTTCACAAAGTACACAAACTGTATGCTGTAATTATCTATAATTAGTTTACTACATACAAATTAATAATCATGTAAAATATGTAATGAAATATGTAATTCAATTATTAATAATTGCTTGATAGGAGAGAGGTTAATGATATGTAAGGTAAATGAACTTAACAGAGCCGTTAAGATAATTAATTCCTTCGTTGCTTTGATGAAATTCGCTGTTCTTTTGACTGAAGGATTAACTTTATAGCATAAATACGCTGTCACATGTAGAGGACATCAGAGATCTTCAACAGGGAGTCCAAGACCATAAGGGGTCCCTGAGTTACTGCAGGGAGTCCACTAATTATTTGATGATGATTACTAAACTTTTGTTTTTTTAAATTAAAATAAAAAATAAATGTTTTCCTTCCAAAAATGCCACTTCCACTATAAATATATAAATAGCACAAGCATTTATATATTGTTATATATTGTTTTAGGCCCTAAGCAAAAACACTGACCACCATGTTTCTATCAGCCAATTGTTTCTATCAGATTTGTCCTGACAAACATTGAAGACATCTGGACTACACAGAGAGTAGACATCTGGTTTCATAGTTCAGTAGCAATGGAAATTAGTTTTATGGTCCTGTTGTTATGACCATCTAGTGAAGAGCATGTAAACCGCAGCCTTTTGCTCCATTTTGCAGTGTAGTCTGCTAAGTGATGTCAACCGTTTGTAGCAAAAGTCAGTGATGTTGTTTCTCCAGCTATTACAATAGGGTAATTATATAATGTGTTCCCATCTCAATATCCATGTATTAAAAATGTTAACATTAATGAGCCGAATCACAGTTTCCCGTGATATTACATTTGTACGCCCCTTGGATTAATACAAACACATTTTCCAGTATTTTTGTGATGGAATCATTACTGCCCCTGCATTCAATGCATCTATTCCAGATTACTATGACCATGTGTACATGTAACCTGTTATCATGTTTATTGTGTTGTCCCTGATAAATAAAAATATTCATTAAATTGGGCATCGCTTCTCAAAGTGCTCATCTGAGCTGCCATGCATGCAGCCACTCACACTTTAGATAACATGTTATGGACTAGTGGTGTTACTTATGGAAATGCAAATTGATAAGTAGGTCTACTAGAATCATTTTAAATGGACTGTTACCAGATTCATTCCCGTTCATCTGGACTTTCTTTTTTAAACAATATAGTCATATTAGCTAAACCAATGGCAGATTTGTAATAACCAATACACAATCTGACTTTTCAACTCGGTGGAAAAAAAGCTCAAATGACAACAAGCTGATAAGTGGTTTGGCAGCAATTTCATTAAATATATTTAAAATGTAAAGCTAATGCAAAAACAGAATTGTCACAGAGTCATCTCTTGAGATCAATTGGATACCAATGATAACAATATGAAATGTATAATAACTGAAATGGGTGAAATACCTGGTTACACAGCTGAATATTAATAAGCTACATTTTGCATTATAGTCATGGAATCACCGGCTGCTTGTCAGATGCATCTGCTGCTCAATAATAAATAATAATATTAAATATTAAATTAATTAATTAATTAATTAAATTAAATTAAAAAGTGTTTAAAAACAGCTTTTCTGAAACCTGAGTGCCATTCACACCATTCCTAATTGTACCACAACCCCCCCAGCCCCCCCACCCCCTTTCGCACACAAACAATCAAGGCTAATATGGCACCAAGCTAAGAGTACTTTATTTGAAATAATTCATATTTATAGCATGTGAGGTGAATGTGCAGTCATGGTGCAACTCCATGATGCCAGAAACCCTAAGCTTACTCATCATGTCAAATAATATGATGTGCGTAACGTTTACATAAAAAGTATGTCATCATTGACCACTAGTGTTGGGCAGTAACTAGTTACTCTAATGTTATTACTTATTCATTAACTAGTAGTGCAACTAATTACTTTTTCCAAAACAGTAAAAATATTACAATTACTAATCCAAATAACTATTAGTTACTGCGTTACAAGAACGGGACATCTGGTCCTAGCAAACATAAGGTAGGCTAATTGAACCAACTTGTCCAATCATCTGGTTTGAGAGGCTGCAATGTTTTCACTTTGGCTGATTGTGACTCCTAAGGTTCATTATTGTTCAATGCATCTGCTCATCTGATTCAATTCTAAAATGAGCTGGCTGCACAGTTTGTCATTTTTCCAATGGGGCGAGACAGGGTGGTGATTGTGAAGGTAATATAGTATATTATATATAGTATATAATATAGTATATATAATATAGTCGTTTTTTTGATACCCAATATAAAGTAAAGTAATATTACTTTTTGAAGGAGTAATACGTAATTTTTAACTTATTACAATTCATAAGCAACTTGCCCAACACTGTTTGTGCCACATTGTCTGAAACGGTAATTTATTATTCTACAATGAAATAAGCCTATCTATTGTTTTAGTTCGTTGACTCAGCAATATCGGTTTCAGCCACAGGGAGGCAGTAGGGGTTTGCATAAAATGACAAATTGACACTGGCAAACAAGCAGTGACGCCAATTTCGAAGCTTCTCATTCACAAACCTTAAGAACACACGATGTATCAAGGTGCAACGCATTTATTATACTCCTACCTTAATGCCCACTTCATAATGTGCATTAAAACAAAATCATTTTTTATACAAATTGTACAATTTACATGATAATTAAAGGCATTATATTTCATATCTTATATGTATTAAGAGTTCATAGACGTTTTAGTTTAGGTTAATTAATCCAAATGCTGTTCTACCTGAGATATTATAATGACGAACTAGCATCTTGGCATACTGTACAAATCTGGAATGGGGGTAACAACACACCCAAAACATTTTTACACAGTGGCATGATCATTGATAACAATGGAAACAGGCACTAAACGAGAGTGAGCTCACCGTCTTGTTGGGCGTGAATACTGTGAGGGCGTGGCCATAAAAGTACCAGAGTTTCTAGGGAGGCATCCTCATGGTCCTGCGCTGCGTGGTAATCATTCAATCACTCACAGGATTCCGTGACCGTGGGAACGGACGGTTGCGCACACGGACACTGGAATAGGACACTGGCTAAAAGCGTAATCCGGTGCACGTACACTTGCCTTTACCATTATCCTTACCGCATTAATTCTGATCTGATGGTGTGTACAACCTGTCTCCGTGTCAACACTAAATTCTGACGGACCACAATGGACAGCCAGGGCAGCCGCTGTAAGATTGTGGTGGTCGGGGATACACAATGTGGTAAAACTGCGTTGTTGCATGTTTTTGCGAAGGACTGCTATCCAGAGGTAGGTGTCCCGTCAAAGATTGGTGCTCGTGCTTAAAGAAAAGGTGCAGTTTGTATCTGCAGAGGTCATAAGAGAGTATGGCGTTTGAAAACGTCAGAAAAGTGCAGTTTACTGGGCATAACTTTGGCACTCAGTCATAAGACATGCTATACCATAGTCTACTGCCAGAAACATGCGTGCCTGTATAATACCTGAGTAATAGCCTAAATGTAAATCAATGTAGCCTAATTAAGCCACAAGACAATGTCAATATCTGCCCTTTAACTTGTCAAATACATATTCTGTTCCTATTTTCAGACGTATGTGCCTACAGTATTTGAAAACTACACGGCCAGTTTTGAAATAGAAAAGCAGAGGATTGAGCTTAATATGTGGGACACGTCAGGTAAGACATTTTCATATGTGACATCATCTGTTAAATTCTGACATCAAATCAAGTCTACTGTAATGATGACTGACGGTTTCACCTGCCCTCCACTAACTTTTCCAACAGCCATCTTTTAGACAAATGTTGCCTTGGTGTGAAAAACAATCGCTGTGTTTTGTTACTTTTAGGCTTAGGGCATCGGTTATTTGTCGTCTTTTGCTGAATATCTCGATGCCAGCCTTACTGTATTAGCTCTGTGTTGTGGTTAATGTGATGGAATGTGCATTCTCTGTATATGGTGGACTGTTCTCTTCTCATGAGCTGATATGTAAATGAAAGGGTGGGGGGATCATGGTTTATCTATACATCAAGAAGTCCTGCTTTGATTATTGGTTCACAGAGTTCAAGATAGGCAACATTAGCCTCTGGTCTTGAACAGAGTTTAAACTAATCCTCCCTTTTACGTCTCTTCAAACTTATTTAAAATGTCAGAAAATATACATGAACATAAATACAATCTTTCATATACATATATAAATCTGTCAAACATTATTAGAATGGCTTGTTTAATATCTTACTTTTACACATTATTGTTGGCCCGTCAACTACATATTTCATACCATATGTGATAGGGGGTCCCTGTTCCGTGTTTCTATCAGCCATGGGGTCCTTGGCCGAAAAAACTCTCTGACCTCTGTACTATACCTATAGGAAGTCCATATCCTTGGGTGAGATATACGTCCCCAACCTTCAGTGGTTATCAAGATATGTACAGTATCATTATCAATATAATATATCAATAGGCCTATATGTAAATATATAAGTACATACTTTACATTTACATTTACTGCATTTGGCAGAGGCTTTTATCCAAAGCGACTTACATGTAGTACATTTGTCAGTAGTTGGACAGGTCATATACCAGCAATTATAAGCAAACAATATTCTAAATAGAACAAATGCAGCATAATGTCATTATACCTATTACCACATAGTCACATACTGTATATCTATCATAGGAATGCTGGTGAGGGGCAACTCTAATGGGAATGTGTATATGAATGATACACCTATTAAAGGTGGAGTAGGTATATCTATCATAAGAATCCTGGCGAGTGGCGACTCTAATGTAAACGTGAATGATACACCTATATTAAAGGTGGAGTTTGCTATCGATATTTGAACTCGATCAAATCAAAAACACCTCTCCCTTCAATGCCACTTGGTCCTTCAGAAGCCCCACTATTTTTGTGCTTGATTGGATCACTTTAGACCTCACGCCAGTTCTGGTAGTCGCTGACGTAATACACGCCCACACCAAGATTGCACCCACACTGTACATATTGTACTATACTGTACATTATCACCCGTCATGTTAACTTGTCATTCTAATTGTTTGTCTCACAGAGGCCAGAGCATGAGCTCTTGCTAAGGGGTATTCCTTCCATTCCCATAAACATTCCCAAAGTTATCTTCCAGGGGGGATTGCAGGGGGGAAGGTCTCCATGTGAAACTGTCGTTCAGCTCAACTTAAGAATGTTGTTTTTCCTGGGTCCCCGTGGTGACCCCTCAGAAGGGTAAATCTTCTGGCTCCTGTCAGTCAAGGGCCGGAGGTTCTGTGAGACTGGGAGCCACATGTCGGTGGAGGATCCTATCTCTTGGCTGTGTGGGAGCAGTAATGAGGCTGTGTGGGGGGGGGTTGTGCCTCTGTAAACCTTTAACCCCTTAAAGCACCTTTGGCAACGTTAGGCTTTTATCTCCAGCCAAGAAGGCCCCACCCTACTATCAACCTGGCACCACCTGACCACAGCACTGTGTGTGTGTGTGTGGGTGTGCGCGGGTGTAAAATGGTGTTTGTGTGTGTGTGTGTGTGTGTGTGTGTGATTGTGTGTTGTGCTGGGTGTGTGTGTGTATGCAGGTGCATGTGAGTTTAGCAAGTACGCTTGCCAGAATCCTGTGTGTGTGTGTGTGTGTCTCTGTGTTTGTGTGTTCGCGCACGCGTGTGTGTATGTGCATGTGTGCACATGTGTCTCTGTGTGTATGTGCATTTGTGATTAGTACGTTTGCCAGAATCCTGTGTGTGTGTGTGTGTGTGTGTGTGTGTGTGTGTGTTTGCGTGTGTGCGTGTGTGTGTGTGGCTACATGCCTGCTCTGTTATTCATCAATCCGTTACACAGATGTTCGTATCTTCTCTAAACAAGGAAAATTAATTGGCACAAATCGGGATGAAAATGATGGCAGCTCGCAGCGTTCCGCCTTTTAACCGCGTTTTAACTGCCTCCTACCATAACCTTCCCTTTGTCTCTGGGTGTCTCTCGCTCATGTACGTTGGTGGTGGGACGGTTTCACAGCCTGCGGGGTCTGGAGTTTTATCTGGACTATTTATTATACTTTACCAGAGAGAATGGAATTTAACAGAGAGGGTTCAACGGACGGTGCTTTTGCATTTGATTTTTGGAATGGGGTGGGTGTTGGGGTGGGGGGGTGGACTTGTCACTCTTCACGCAGACCAGAATGACCCATTGCTCCATAAGTCAATGGGGAGGTACATGGGCTTGCCATGATATTGGCCATTGTTTCTCTCTGGGGGCATTAATGGGTATTTTGAGTGTACTTCATTAATTATACGATCAATCTGAGGCCACAACAGTATTTCTGTGTTGAGGTAAATTGACTTTGTATCAGGCCACGCATGGTACAGTAGATTTAGCTGTCTGGGCACTGCCTGTCAACCTCTACTTTGGTGACACCCCCACGTAAAGGCAGGGTTAGTCATTGAGAACGGTTGCTAACGTTGAGTTAAAATCAAAACAATATCTCTCCATGGCCCTCCGCAGCACTCCGCACATCGAAACGCACTGTACAGCAAAGTGTAGTACTGCAGCTTTGTTGATGTGATCGGTGTTCGCCACTTTGTTTATATTCCTATTTATGCAGCCAGGGCTGTTTAGACGTATCAGACTTTTTTCAACACACAGAGAACAATAAAATAGCTAAATGCAAAGAAGATATTTGGTGAATTTGACAAGTGTATTATCTTAAAATGTGCTTGCAATAGCTTAGACCTCACCGACTATACCTTAGACCAGGGGTCGGCAACCCGCGGCTCCGGAGCCGCATGCGGCTCTTTCATCCCTCTGATGTGGCTCCCTGTGGCTTTTGA
>JAODLL010076579.1:0-16076 GCA_026546735.1 Forbesichthys agassizii | reverse complement strand
AGGCACGTCCAGCTGGGAGGAGGCCTCGAGGAAGACCCAGGACCAGGTGGAGAGATTATATCTCCAAACTGGCCTGGGAACGTCTCGGCATCCCCCAGTCAGAGCTTGCTGATGTTGCTCGGAAAAGGGAAGTTTGGGGTCCCTTGCTGAAGCTGCTGCCCCCAGCTGCTGCGACCCAACTCCGGATAAGCAGGAGATGGATGGATGGATGGATAGTAGCCTAACAGTATACTGTTGGGATTTCTTCTGTACAAATTCAGCTTCCACCTCACGACAACTTACAAAATTACTGTATACGGCTGACTTTGTTTCTCTCAGTCAATGTTTACTTTAATTTGACACAGCGCGCCGCGTGTGATGTCTTGTTAGTTTGTGCGTGCGGGTCACTACAGAACCGTGATCAGTTCACACTAGAATCTGATGCGTGCCACATTTAACAGGTAATGTGAACTGCAAAACAAAAAATCTAATCTGATTTAAGCACTAAATCGGAATTGAGGGAGCACCCTATGGCATAGAATTTAGTTATCCGATTAATAAAATGGAAGAAAAAAAAAAAAAAAAAAAAAATTATTCCAGCATCTGGTATCTGGATTTGGTATACCTTCCAGAACTGTGTATGACCAATCAAGAAGTTTGGAGTGTTTTCACATCAACTTCTGGTATTGCCTCAGCTTGCTTGGAACCTTGACAGTAGCGCTGTTGGGTTAACCCCAATATTGCAATAACATGGTGTTGCTAACCTAAGGCCGTGGAAAGCAACCGCTGTTACCACAATGTTTATATTTGATTTTGATGATGAGGCTAGCCCATGATGTCAGATCTAGGTCAAAGCACAAATTCCCCCCAGCCCCGTATTAGCCGGTTGTAGCCTTTGGGAGTGTATGTATTTACGACACTCCGACGTTACGCTTTACAGCATTTTTCTACAGTTTAGTCATATTCTGTCTGGGAAGCTCACCATGGATTTATTGACAGTACACAAACTTTAATGATTCTTTTGGCACATTTCTGTATTTCGTGTGGGAGTGAAAATGTTGTGTGTTATATTGCGGTGTAAGCTACGCTTGGCTCGCCATAGGCTTTGATCTTGTGCTATTTTATATTAGTCACATTATCCCCCCCAGAATCACACTATTTTGTAAGCTCTCCGCCACACACTTATCACAAAAATTGTGATAATTCCACAGACAATTTTGGTCCAAACTGCATGTATTTTCTTCACCGCGACAGCCCTACTTGACAGAAGATACCAAAAAAAAAGTACCAGGTACTATCCACAACTTGAATGGAAAACAGATATAAAACCAAAAGAATGGCCAAGTGGAAAACCAAAAATGCAAGATGAGTCCAGAGCTGGTACCATGCAGTAGAAATATTAGAAATCCATGGTGGAAGTGTAGTCAACATTTATTTCTTCCTGCATTCAATAGTAAGTCCAACATCAGACTGGTTTGTGCATAATCAACACCATTATCATTCATTATAGTGTGATGGCAATGTTTACTGCACTGGGCAAGTGGAACAGATATGGGAACAAATTACCAAAGATTCTCAATTTTCAGGTTCTAGCAGTAATGAAGCAAACAAAAGCTGTAGAATGTAAACACAAATGTCTATCAAGTCTTTTCAGGAATTTCCAGAAACCACATGCTACAGAACTACACAACGTGTGTGATGAAACAAGACTGCACTGAATGCTTAATGCATGCCAAATTATATGACTCCTTCCTTCCTTGCAGGATGTACAGGCGGGTTTCAAAATCTCCCTCCAAAACCACAATGTTTAAGTGTCACGCAAGCCTTTTCTTGAGAGGTGCCCCCTGCCAACTCCCTAAGAAAGCCACATTGGCAAGAAAGAATTATGTGAATCTTGGACTGACAGAAGCATACATCACAGTGCTGACAGAGGAAAATCTGGATCGTACAAGCATTTACCCCTTTGGCAGAGGGACAGAAGCTGCACTTTTTGCCAGACACATTAACCTCAATTTTAACTTGATTATAAGATTTGGGATTAAGAATGTGTGCTCATGGTTTGGGAAATGATTAAGAATTGATTAAGCTACAGTGTCCTGTCCTATACTGGTGCAAAAACCATAATAAACTGATAAAAATATGGTAATCACTTTAATATGTCTGCGGCAAACTTTTACTGTTCCAGTAGTGTAATAGCTAAACGTGTTTTGAACTAATTCCTGCAGTCACAATACTGTGGGAAGTGGTAACATGGTAAATTAGGCTAAATAACGGACAACGAAGAAAAGAAAAGCAACTTATAAGGGCCCAGCATTTTCAACTAACTGTTAAATGCTTTCTTTGTGAGCCTTAGTCTTGAGCACAGAGAAAAAACAAAATGTAGGCTATAGAGACAAACTGATGTTATAGAGAACAGAACATGGAACCAACCAAGCCTCTCCATTTAGCCATCTTACTAACAATGTGGTGACATGTTATCCGGAGATGTTGAATGCAGACAATGGATTTTAAAACATAGTATTGATATTCAAACTAGGCCAGACAAACCCAGCATTAAGGCACGTTTGCTTATAATCAGACAATGATATCATGGACTGCCTTTGTGTCCTGAACTTTAATCTTTCAGGCTATAGTCACTCACAACTATGAATCGAATCAAGACTAAAACACGACATTGGTGTGCAAAACATGTACAGAGAACAATGTTAAACATGACTTTAGCATTCAGCACTAGCTAAATCACTGAACTACACTGCAATGTCAATGTGTCTTCCAATAATACCACACAGCCAATAACTCTTTCAGGCATGCACAAATTGCTTAAACTGAATGAGAAAAAATAAAGACGCACAAACTGCCACCTTTTGTAGCCCACCACCAGCTGGCAAAAGCACAGTTTCTAAGCAACTCTTTCAGTTTCAACTGATAATTGTAGACATTCAGGAAAGCTTTACCACATATAGGAAAGTGGGCTGTAAGTCAGCCACCCATAACCTAAAAAAACCTGTACCGATTAGGCTAAACCAGGATCTTAATAGGCCTATACAGTTAATATTTTAGAAAGTTATGGTTTAACAGGATTATTAATCAATACTGACATTAGTCTGGAAAATGGCAGTATGGTAATATTTATAATGAAGTAATTTATACAAGAATATTTTGTTTTGACACTTCATTACGGTGTAGATTTTCTGAAAAAACAGTCACTGTAAGGTTGTCAACAGAGCAGGGAAATCTGATATACAAACATAAAAATGTCTGGAGAGGCAACTCTAGCATGCAGTAAGCCTTTTCATATCACAGCCCTTAGCAACAACTGTTAATTACATCTTAAATGTTACTAAGGCAAGTCATTATTTCACAATTGCCCTAAAGTTGTCAAGAAATCCAATTAAATAATATTTGCAGGCACACATCATGGCTGGAACTATACAGCTATAATTTTACCGAAACCAAAGAAAAAATCAAACTAAGCAAACAAAACAGACCCCTTTAGAATCAGGCAGGGCTTTACATGTGATGACATCTGTTCAGTGATTAAAGGATGACAGGTGCATTCATTGCTGTTGGTACTACCAATGATATGGCAGAACATTGAGGGGGTTGAGGAAACAAGGGACAATGTAAGTAGCAGGCAAACTTCCCAGCTTGTAAACCACTAATCAACAATGCCCAATATAGAAATTGTCATTTGACAGATACTATTTACTAGACACTAAAATTTTAATAGGCCTATGGACAGTTGAAATAAATTTTCTGTCTACAATGGATACATAGCAAGTGATCTAACTTATGCTAAATTGTAACATCCTCTAAAATATAATTTCTATCAAATTGCAATTGTTTCTGCAATTAAGCTTTTGTTTGGCATTTTCAAGCACTCATTTTACCAGCATTACAAAAGAGAATATTAATTTCAGTAATTTAACGATTGTACATAAAAGTACCAGGAAAACATTTTTTTTGAAGTTACAAAATATAGCTAGTTCTACATGCAGTTTGTGTCTTAATCAGTGAGGTTATTATATGCATTGGATTTTTCTAGGGAGTTCAGGGTGAGAAACTCTCAAAAAGCAACACTAAACTGTCATCCATGGGATTTATACTCTTAAACTATAGATTTAAGAAAAGAAAATAATTAGTATTAAAGTATTTCCTGATATTTATTCACAGATGTGGGTAACCTCTACATTTCTTGTAACATGACCAAAAAAAAAAACCAACTCTCATTCAAGATGGCTTACATTTAGGCTACCTCCTTAGCTCAGAGAAGTGGGATTTCTGGTAGGTTTCTGGCTTGCACCCAGGTGTTTTGGAGTACCTTTTGTCTTCCTCCTGTGTTCAGTGTGACCCTGCCCCCCTCTACTTCCACGCCTTCCTCTCTGAGGCGCAGAGCCTGGTATTGTTTGCTTAGAGTAGTGGGGGGTGGGGGGGTGGAGGGTTTAGAAGTACATTTGGGTCTGTGGTTGGATATTATGAAGACCTCCTTACAACTTAGCTTCATATTGCACTGTGAACTCTACAAAGAACTGCCTGGGACCAAACTTTTTTAGCACTCGAGAGCATTCATATTTGCTTGTATTATTTGTAAGATTGTAAGTCCCTTAATAGCCAATAGCTGGTAACTACTGGGATTAGAGACTTTCTGGATTCTTTAATATTTTTCTATTTGTAACATTTATTCACAACATGGCATACACTGATGAAAAGCAGCTCTTCAATGTCCACTCGTGACTAGTTTGAATAAAAGGTCAATTCAAAATGGTGAGAATATCCTGGAGATTCTGTTGCCTGTCCCCAGTTTCCTGTGCTCAGACTCACCTCTTACATGGGTCTGTTGACAACGGTATCTATTACAATAATAAGCCACATTCTTGTCAAGGTCACCCACTTGTTCTCTTGACAGAGAGAGGCACAGGGCTGGGAGCAGAAATCCAGATAAGCTGAACTGAGCCTCCGAGGATTTCTCTCCCCTCAGTCCTCTCCATAGTCATAAATCTTATCTCATACCAAAGGGAAAAACTGACAACAGAAAACGGCTGCCATCACCAGCTCAGCCAGCTAGATTCCCACCCAAATGCCTAGGATACACTCTTTGATTAACTCTGTGGTTTTGACTAGCTTGTGATGTAAGGCTGGACAACAAGCTTGTGCATTTTACATGTTTCTTAATTTTCAATAACATTATATTTTTTAGGAACAATATATTAACTGAGCACACTAATTATGACAAGTGATTAATTCCAATTTAATTTATTCCAACATCCTATTTGCAATTTCAAGCACAACATTGTAGACAGTATCCAAGAACCTCTACCAGCTTGGTGACAAAAGACATTTAGCTAGTCCCACATATTACACAATGAAAACAAGTTGTTATTCAGGCTGTGAGATTTCCCTAGAGCCGCTAACCACACACTATTTATAAATGTTCTCTGTTAGCCTGTTTCCCTTGTGTTGAAGCTCCACTTTGGGTGGTGCCTTCTCAAGCACTAGATAAACCAAACCTATCAATGAAGAGAGTACACATGAGAAGGAATCAAATTATAAATGTGTTACACAATGGGCTGCAGAAGATTTAGACTAGTACCACAGGTTGTGTGTCATGATTTGAATGGCAACCAGCATCATCTTGTGTACTCTGTAAATACACATGCATGCTAATATTATCACTACTATCAGAAAGAATATAACAATATACCAAAATTAATAGAGGTCATACAAACATTATGAATGTACCATGTTCAATTAAGATGAGAAAGATGGAATGTAAAAGTTGGGTTTTTATTGAATTATCCCGGTTCTCAGTATTATCGTGGTTATGTCCTGCAAAAGTATTGATATGAGCACAGATTTCACCAAGTTTGGTATAGAAACTAATACAATAGTTAATGGTCTAAAATGAAACAAAACACTCAAACAGTCCAAATTGTTAAAAAAAACTAAGCCTCAACAATGTCAGAAAAATAGTGCAGGTCTCTCATATGCACTCAATGGCTGTTTTGTCTGAGTGGAGACTACTCTCTTGCTTTCCTTCTCATAATAAAAAATAGACCCCTTAATATCCGCAAAATTAACAGTAGCCTACGAGAGTGGTAGGGTTAAAGAGCGTTACACAAATCTCTACTTGTAATGATTCTGCAAGACTGTATTGTAAAACTATTGCATCGGCAATCTGTTGAACACCTAATGTGTTGCATGCAGTGTCCGAAATAACGTTTTACGTCACTGGACAAAGTGGTTGGTAGACTAAAAAAGGTATTAAAAAAATGCAGTCACCAAGCATATTCTTTACCGGTCAAAATAATATTAATTTTTGAGTCACATAGCGTAGCCTACTAACTACTTAATTGACCGATCCAAAGCTCTACCCACTTTCACCTGCCAACATAGGGATGCACCGATCGCTCGGCCCCTTTGACAATCTGAACGCACTAAGTGCAGGCATGGAGGGAGAGACGAACAAATCGAAAAAGTCATGAATAAATGCATAATATGCATAACTATATGGATATAAACAATATTGTCAAATTTTAAATCTCTTTTGAAAAATATCCAATATATACACACACACACACCGGTATATCGCCCAGCCCTACCGTGGTATCAAAATGAGTCTAGAGAACCATGCAATTTCACTGGCATTGGTATAGACTACAATCCCTAGATGGGAGCAAAAAATGATCTTAAATTTATGAATAATATATCGAAAGTATAAAATCGGTATAGTTAACAATTTTGCAGGAAAAAAATTCCAGATCGGTGCATCACTACAATGATTTGCTTAATTGCTTCTGCGCTGCTCGCCTGGCCTGACCGTTGGTCACTGATTAAACATGTTGTATTGGGAGAAAGACACAGAAGACACCAAGGCACCAGGCCGCCTGTTGTCCCTAGCATTGGGGTTATGTTTGTTCAGCGTAAGAGACCTTCAACAGTGTACATGCAGCATAGTATTATGTTGTATGCATGTACAGTTTAGGGCTGGGCAAATGGCCTTGTTCCCTCAGGCTGTTACTTTTAACTAGGGCTTGGTACTCTGATCGACCTTGACTGCTCGCTGTCTCATAGAGCTCCCATTGAACTTAATAGCTTAATAGAGGGTGATGGGCACTTTTACTGCCTTGCCAGTAGTTCCTGGACTACAGCCTCAAAGCCCTATGGATACTTTCACATTTATGCACCTCAGGGCAATGAGCACCGTACAAAGCAATGTGTGTTATCTCTACAATGACATTGTAAACAGATACAGTAACACATTGTCTTAATTACAAATTGTGGTGTGACTTGATATCTTTTTTAGGAATGAAAAATAAATTACATCAACAACCCGATTAAGACAAATAAAGCACAAACATAAAGTGTAAAAACATTTTTTTTTAAATTTTAAATCAACACCCCCCCCCCCCCCCCCAAAAAAAAAAACATGATCTGCAATGCAGACACTGCCTATCTGCAATAGCAGATGGAGCCCTCAGATGTCCACAAGATGGGTGCCTAATCAGAGTCCATGCATTAGTGCATCAGCACGGCAGAGCGAGCCGTCAAGGCGGCGCTGGTATAGCGTGATAACATTAAGGCTGGGAGTATGAACTGAAAACGAGCATAACACAAAACAGCATTTGCTTCTCTGCTTGCAGCCACAATGAGTTTGTATGACCTTGTTAGTTTAAGTGTCTAATCTTCTAATGCCTAGATAAAAAAGAAACAGCCAGTGCGGCCATTGCTCCCTCCCTCCATGTCTAAAGCCATTATCCGCGGGCACAGATGATCTGAGTTCTGTTCTGCGTATGTGGATAAGTGATTGAGCTAGATGTGATTGTGGAGAATTTGATATGACGCGGGATGTTCCAGTTCTTCGAAGTTGATCTTGAAGCTATTGTCTTGGCTTGGTCTTTAAGGACCATTCAGATAAAGGGCCTGTGTGTACACCACTTTTTTTGCTATGGCAGTAGGGTGGGCCGACATACGATGCCATCGCCGATGGCTAACAGGCATGACTATGTGTTGCAGGCATCGTGATTTAACCAATAAATATATAAAAAAGTAGTGAATTATAGTGAGTTATTAATATCTAGTGAAACACTACGTAATACGCCGTTTCCGAGGCTTGCTGAATTGCTTTGATACGGACCTTACTTCTCTCCTTACCCTCTCGCTCTGAAACACACAGACATGCACGCATGTAATGCAAAATATACTCGTGCCTTGGATGTATCACACCGTCACAATGTCTACATAGATCTGGCAATGCAATCAATGCATTAGGCTAACTACAGCAAAAGGAAGCAACTTTATAGTTTACTCAATTTCCTGTAGCCTACGGTGCCTACCGTGATATGGTTGTTTGCTAGCTGACGACAATCGCTGTCTGTCCGTCTATTGCGCAAATTATATGATCAGATAAATCATGCACACCACTTCAGAAGAGTACCATTTCATTAGGTAGGCTATAAACACAAAGTGGGTATTGGTAGACAAAGTGGAACTATTTATATTTAATTAGGCTAATTAATAATAATTAATAATTGATGAGACCTGCGCAGTTCCAAAAGTTTGACTGTTTTCAACTGAAAGCGCTGGGAGTGCAGAAGAACAAAATACTATCCGCTGACGGTATTATTGCAATGCTCATGTACAGTGCTTTAAATACTGAATTTACCAAAAGAACAACCAAACATATTTGGTGGACAGAGGCCCTAAACACAAAATGCTCCCTCTGCACGATAAAGCACAAATCTAATTTCAAAACATTTGAGCATTTAGCAAAAAGAGCAGCGTTTTCATCCAAACATGAAACCAACAGCAATATGGACAAGCGCTAGACTCAAAGTTGGCCTACATTTCAGCACACAAACTCAATGTATGCGCAAACATGGGGGTGTGTCTGCTATATAATTATGCAACAGACAGTATGCCAGTGTGTTAGGAATTAGCTATCAAACCAGACCTATGTCACTGAAAAATATTTGTATTTAACATTAAACAAAAACTTCACACTCCTGAATAGACTAGGACATTTCCTGATTGACAGCAAAAATACAATAAGGACTATATGCTAAAGGGTATATCTGTGCCAAACTCCCATGCCCAATATTGGTGTATTGAGTCAGCGATTGTAAGCATTGTTGTCAAATTCAGCATTTCCTCATGGTTTGCAAATTGTGCATTCTGTGTGCTGAATAGAACATTCTCTGCTGTTTCAACATAGCCCTGGCTCTGTTAATGGGAACAAAGAAAGTGGTGCAGACCACACCATCAGTCTTGGCAATGAGTTTCAAGTGTGTGGGCGGAGCCAATGACTGAGCACTCTATGGCATTATAGGGAGGTTTTTCTCCAGAAGCACCTTTACGTAACCTCTAAGTTATAGTTAGTAGTTGTTATGTTAAAATAAATATTTGACATATTAAAAACATATCTATTCTATACTATGTGTAATCTAAAGTGATACTACTTTTCTAGAGCTTTTATATATTTCCAAAATTTTATTTAAGTCCATATCTTCAAAATACAGTGATGCCAAAGAAAGACATGGCTATAACATGACGAGGTAGTCTACAACTTTTCTTATCTAGGCTTGGGGCAGAACAGCTGAATAACTGCAGTAAACATTAACAAGACAACATTTTTACATCAATGAAAACAATTATTCTTACTAAAGCATGCCTACTATGTGATGTACTTTTTTATATTGATATATCGCCCAGCCCTACTAGTCAATAAAACTTTAACTGTTCACAGACTTAAGGATTTTTACCAATTAGTAGCCTACTATCACTTAATGGTTAAAAACGGTTTGCGTGTGGAGCGAGTATTTTCCACAGCTCAAATCTCTGCCATGGGTCACATTTAATACACACTGAGCATATGAGCACCGGACAAACCCCACAGCATGTTCCAGTTCTTTAACTAAGCTGTAACTAATAATAACCGCAAACTAACAAGAATTATGGATAGTTTAATCAACGTGGATCCTACTACGGTACTGTACATGCTAATTCTATGCTACCATACTAGCACTTAGTAGCATACCGTTTACGGAATATAATCAGCGCGGCACAACATTAACTCATCAGTCAGGCATTCCAGCAAAGTGACTGTCAACAAAATCTTATTTCACTGCGCAATAAATGGAAACAGGCTATAGGTATATGTAGGCTACAGGATACAGTAGCTGCCCTAAAGTAAGTGTAGATGTTTATTTGTTGTGTGGCAAAACAATCTAGTTGTGTTGGTGGGCCAACTAAAACAAATACCGGTAGTCTGTTGTCACACTTGTACAACTGTTGTATAAAAGCAATATCACATTATAGGTAGGTCTTACCGGTAATAACTTGAGTACCAGCAGGGTTGAACCTATGACTGTGGGCACTGCAGCGGTGTGTGTGCGTGTGTGCACGTGCTTGTGTGTCAAATGGCTATCGGGGAGCAGAGCTTGTGCCGTAAGAAAGCGCAACACTTTCTGTATTGATACTGCGGAAAATGAGTATTGAAACCGTTTCATATATTCAGAATCGATATGTATCGAAAAATCTATATGTTTGACAACACTATGACCTAGTGTCTATGGCCATGAGATAGTATGTCAAAAGCTATAGGCAGCATGGCATTTGATGCAGGAAAGTCTAGAAAAACCCTGACTTGGTTTACACTGCATAGAGATAAGCAGGACATCCCTTGCCTCATGTAGAGGGGACTTCAGCGCATGCAAACATTTACAACATGCCCACCATCCTCGGACATTAGATACTCTGGTCACGAGCACCAGATGCTCAATTTTTTACCCACCCGCTTTATTCAGAAATAATCAATAGCATAGCCTGTACCATTAGAAAATTCTCACAATCAGGTACCAGGAACCAGATACACAGAAAACAGCCAAAATATGTCAACGTTCAGACTGCACACAAATCTGGGCCATATCTGATATATTTACCTTTAAGTGACTCATATCTGATATTTTCACTTCAGTGTAAACAGCACAAATCACATGGTATCTGATATTTTCTAATCAGATTTGGGCCACTTACAAATGTGGTACTAAATCGGTTTTTAAATGCTATCAAATCAGAATTCATGTGACTGTGACATCACTCTAGACATTCACTGTGTGGCTCACCCTCACTATCGTAATCAGGCTCACTCATGGCCATTGTTGGTCAATATTTGTTACAGTTCTGCACGGGAGAAGATATAGTTCTACTCGCAAGTGAACATACAGCAAATATGGTAACTGGAGATAGTCACTGGATGGACAGTGAAAGAGGTGTTAAGATTATTGCACACAATGCTACGTGGAGCATCATCCTGCCCCATGTTAATTAATGAGTGTTTGGACATTGCACACACGCCAGTAGATGCTGCCAAGCAGAGCAGACAGATGCAAATACAGTAGCCTACATAAATACACAACTCTTAAATATGGTCAGAAACCTACTCAAATTAAAAGAAAATATTTGGCATGGTTTAACCCCGCTTCCTTGCCCCACAAACAATTTGATCAATGAGCCATGTCTGTTGCCTAACATACCAATACACACGGTCAACTGAGAAAAAGTAGCCTATGGGCAGATAAAATCCACTGGCAGTCTGCGGGCAATTTGTATCATGCCTGGCGGAGAAACTATTCCATGTGAGTGTTAAACAGGATTTAGTAGATTAACAGTAAACTATTGGGCATTCTTCTATACAAATTAGCTGGCTTCCACCTCACGTCAACTTATAAAATTACTTTACGCCTACTGCATTCTATACCAGTTATATTTTTGTTTTCATTTAGCCTACATAAAGATACCTCCACTCACAATATATTGATGCAGCAAGGGCACAAACTGGTGCTTTGAAATTTACTAGAATGCAGGAAATTAAGTACTCAAACATTTTGTGGGGGAGGACCCTCAGACAGTCCACCCCACCACAAACATCAAGCCCTTTGCAAGAAGCAAAACATTCACCCATTAGGTCTTTTAAATACATTTATAATATTGATATCCATGCTCTGACCTATGACCACCAGCGTAGGCATGCGCGCAACACTGGTAAAAAAATATCTTCCTTACTGCGTACAAAAATCCTAGGAGGAAACACTGAAATGCACCCATTTCCTATTGGGGCCAACATTTGTAGGTATTAATGTGAATGTGTAATTACTGGTTAGCGTGATTCAGCCTAGTTTATTATGCTACATTAGCCATTTAACAATACCCTATCTAGTGGTGCAATGGATCACAAAACTCTTTCGGATCGTGTCACAGATTTGATGCACGGATCATTTTTCGGATCAGTATGCTTATATTTAACCATACTGATTAATTTTGCTTTCCATGTATTACATAAAGTGTCTCTTTATGACTTCTTGACTCTAGATGTCATACTTACAGCACCAGCATGCTTTGTGGGCCCTACACACACGCATTAACATGCACAGGTGGCTGGACCAGCCATCAAAACGGAGGAGCAGGGATAACAATACACACAGAGGGGGTGTGATGTGATTTTCTGATCAGGGTGAAATATAGTATTTAGATATATTTTAAATAGAAAATAGTTTGATGCTAGTCATGTTGTATTCAGCCTTTCTAGAACTTCACGCTTAGCATACAGATCTAATAACCATGAATTAATTAGTGATCATTATCTTAGATTGTAACAAATTTCAACTCAAAGATTTACATATCTCCACGAATAACATTTCAGTTTAATTATGAATGGTCGTCAGAAGACAAAGGGGATGGGGGGAAAAAAAGACAATGTAGCGTGTAGATCTGCAGGAAATGTGTTGAATAACTGTTAAATGGCGCTTGCATAATTGTTCAAAAGCACCCGAGGTTGTGCTGTTGCGGCAGAGATCTAAAGTCGAAGAAAAACATGCAGGCATGCAGATCTTCAGCATTGCTTCGCATTTTATTTTTCAAAGCGAGCCGCCAATTTGATTCATACCGCAATCACGTGAAACCTCAACATTCAGAGCTTCAAATCGTGTCTCTTAACTGCAACTGGAGATTTATTAGACTAAATAACTGAAAATATAAATTATATTCACTCAATAATGGTTAACTTTGTGCTCCACGGTTCACGTGCGTGCCTATCCGTGGTGAGTGATCCGAACGGGTCACGGATCAACTACGATATGTTACTAATCCTAACCTACACAAGCTCTGTAGTTATAGTAGCCTACTATGGTATTATAAACAATTAATTGTAGTACTGTTTAGAAAATGTAAAAGCTAGTAATTTCTGCTATCTCCTACCATCCTATATCAGCTAAAACCACAGACTACACAGAGCACTATAAAACAATAGTGGTGTACACCATTTAGCATTTGGTGACTTGTCCTATTTTATAAAATGTGTTAAAATCGCAACTCAATATAGTGTATTGTCTCATGACATTAGTATCGTCACACACTTAATTATTACCCATCCCACAAATCTGAGGACCATTTTTATGATTCAAACTCATTACAGATTACCTAATCACACAGCTAGTTTAGCTAAAAGAGGAACTTGTTGCAAAAAACATTGCAATCAATTATGAAGATTACCCAAATAAGTGTTGCAGGACAGATAGGGAACTTTATTTGTAAACCTCAAGATTCTTTCTTTTAAGTAAGAGAAGCACCACTTATTTGTACACCATGTCAACGGTTTAATGTGTCATACAATACATATGACAATATAGTCTAATAAATTACCCTCACAAGAAAATCTAATAATAATAATCTAGTAAAGATCTATTCAATCTAATTTAAGATTGAGGCATATTTATTATGTGAAATATGGGGTAATTCAATAAAACAGAATAAGAGACTACATGGACATTTATTGCTGTGTTCACAATTGCCCCAGGCCTGGTGACTTTATGATTCATTTAGATAGTCCAGCTTTCCTGCAACCTAAAGAAAATATAGTTTTGATACAACTAGGCTACTTTTATGTTACGGTACTTTTAGCAAACAATCTGTTCTGCAACAAAAAAATAAGGACAAAGTACCAGAGGGTTGAAAGAGATAAATGACTACGGTTAAAAGTAGATTAGCCTATCTAGGATGATTATTTCAATAAGATTAATATTTTCTTTTATGGTCAAGTTAGACTGAACAAAAACACAATCATTTTAAATTATATATTAAGTATTGTAAAGGCTGCAAGTAAAATGAGAATTGTGCTCTTGCAATTGCTTCACATAAAACCATATATTATGCCGTGGGTGAACATCTATAGACTCATGAATGTTTGACATTGGTCCCAAAGGACAGACATGTTTCTCCCTTTAATTTCTATCAGTGCCATAATCCCCTTTTGAAACCCTTTTTAGGGTGAATTAGAAAGGCTCGGCATTCAAAGAGATGAGCAGATAGAAGGGGGCGGGAATAATCACAAGGGCCTAGCTGTCTGTGTGGATTATATAAAAAAATGTAAAAAAGACTTTCATCTCAGATCTGTACTTCGAAGCACACAGAAAACCAAATGCGTACTTGAGACAAATACATATAAATTCTCAAAAATTACAATTCCGTTTCACATAAAAAATAAATAAAAAATGTATAGTATCTAGCCATATTGAATCCATAATGAAAACTGGAATGAATCGGTGGATTAGAGAAACACCCAAATAATGTCTTAACACTCCAGACTGACCTCTTGGCTTCGCTCTTAGGAAATGTGGAGAGCATGCGCATGACCTAACGTTCTTCTCTAGTTTCTCACTCTAATGTGGGCAGCTGCTCTATTCTTGGTTAGATAACCTTTTGACATACAGCAAAATGTAATGGGGTGGGATAAAGGCAGGAAAACTTGTCAATCAGATTATATAAAAAATAAAAAATAAACCTAGACACCTCCTCCTACGACACAATTTGACATCTGCATGTAAAGGTGTAATTGGGTGCACCTTCCCATACCGCATTTGATTGTAGGGAGACAAATATCTGACATAATAGGAAACTAGCAAATAATTTTACTTTTTGAAAATAAGTTAAATTGAAATATTAACAGCTAGGCTACGAAAGAACACAATTTCCACAAACAAATACACTATAGCTGAGTACCCTAACCAAGTATTTTGACATGAGAATCAGAAATTTGCATGGGAAAAGGTTTATACGGATCCAGTCTAAATAGTAATCGCCACGATTTACTACAACAATCCCACACACAAACATAATTGTTAAGTCTACTTTCTGAAGTCCATGTTTTAAGGAATGCTTTTAATTATATAAACATGCTTAGCACTGGCAATCTACAAAGTCTAACCACAAAAGGAAAGCTACATACCAAACAAATAACCCAACTAATATGTTACTTACTTGAATACTTAAGCAGTGGAAATGCAAATACAACACAAAATATAGATTGTTAAAATGTAAGGCGTTACATCCCATAAAACTAACCCCACCCCCCACCACCAAAAATATTTAGTGCCAGGAGTCATGAGACAAAACATTTAGTAGATTCCATATTCCCCACCAGACTACATCACAAAATTGAAACATTTGCCTAAATGTTTTTCATCCCTCTTTAATGATGGAACAATTAGTGTCAAAAAGCCAGCTAATTTTCATTAACACTCAATAGCAATTACGAAAATATATGCTGTGCGTCTATGCAGCAGTTTGTAAACAAATGTTTTCTCATTTCATATTCCGTAGTGTCATATTCAGATTGTGGCTTGTTAACTATACAATTGTTGTTATATACGTTGTTTTCCATGCGTGTCTGCATTTAATAGGCATCGTTGCAGCACAGGGTCATGTGTAGTGCTGGGACGATTAGTCGACGTAACCGGTTACTAAATACGTCGATTTGCTAAATGTACCGTCGATTCGGAAAAATATACCTATAACTATGCTCCGTTCTGAAAAAATAGTGCCGTCAATGGACTATGAGAGGCAGCAATGAGCTGCGAACACGCTTAGTAATCATGAAACCAAAAGAAGAAGACATGTGTGGCATGGTGTGTGTTTGTGTGTACCTACCCTAATACATCCAATGATATGTCTGTAGCAGATTCATTCGGTCCGGTTTATAGCCTGTGACGCGGTAAATACCAGGCGAGCAGCAGCTAACAATGTTAGCGTTAGCACTCTGCTAGATG
>JAODLL010076548.1:0-16080 GCA_026546735.1 Forbesichthys agassizii | reverse complement strand
TATATAATACTGTAAATCGGAATACCACACCCCTCTACAGTTTTGGTGCTGAATAGGTCATCATGGCAAGATAACAACAATCAGCCAATAATAATGAATAACAATTAAATAATGAATGCAGCATATAGGATCATCACGGCTAGCTTAATATATATTACAGTATATTTTTTTCAACATGCATTAACCAACATATCATTCAATCTGGTCTAGTGTTTAAATACAATTTCCACGGGAATGGCAAACCACACTCCTCATGAGGACGTCATGAAGGCTTGCTACAGTAATAGTGACTGATAGATAGAGTTTGCTCAGTACAGTGGAAAGCCATGTATAGTAGGTACAAATATATAGGTGAGTAAAAATGTATGACTTCATCCTTGAATCAGTGATCCTCATAGAGCAACATTGTGTGTGTGTGTGTGTGTTTGTGCGTGTGCATGTGTGCGTGCGGCGCGTGCACGTGTGATGGAGATATATCTGAGATGAGGCCACCAGTACCTTTCATCGTAAGGGTCTGCACCTGACCAATCACAGGGCAAAGATGTGGATAAAGATATGGCTCCAGTGCTGATGGATTCTGGGAACACTGGGCTCTGATTGGCCCCCTCTGCTCCTATCAGCAATCAGCCAGGGTTAATGGCCAGAGCCCGGGGCCTGCTGATTGGAGCCAGGCCACACATCAGTCAAGATGAACCCAGCTTTACTCTCACATCTCACTCTGAAACTAATAAAGTCCTTCAACTTCAACTTGCGCCCTGCCGTTGTTAAACAAGCCCTACAGTTTAACAGCCCGGCTTTGGGCTGTAATAGTACGTTCAGCCGCCATATGCCGCCATACGAAGACAGTTTGTCCCGTCTCTCAGCCCAGGAACTGTAGTCCAATGTGACTGTCTCCCGGCTGTCTCCTTACTCTGGCTTCAGAGCTCCCAGGCCCCAGGATTTCACAGGAAACTGGGTTTGTGCTACGGCTTCCCTGCTGAACCAAGACTGTGTTCCTAGTCACGTTATGACCTGTGACTCGAACACTGTAGTGGGCCAGGGTCCTGAAACACAGCAGCTGGTAGCAGCTGGGTGGCCCCCTCTTTCTTTCTTTCTTTCTTTCTTTCTTTCTTTCTTTTTTTCTTTCTTTCTTTCCTTCCTTCTTCACCCCCTATCACATCAAAGTGGTGCCATTCCCTCTAAGAAGAAAAAGAATGAATAATAATTGTGCTGGGAGCACGGGAATAAAGCGCTGGAGTAATTGCCTAGCAATCACTGCAGCATTCCGCAGCCGAGGGGGGCAGAGATAGGGCCTTGAGCCTAAAGAACATGGACGTGGATCAAGTTGGCCAGCGCCCACGCACGCACACACACACACGCACGCACGCACGCCATGTCGTTATTTATTGAACTTTTACTTTATGTGGGCATATGGGAGAATTCCCTTTCAAAACATCTCCTTACTGTTTATTCTGATTCTTGTGTTCAGTGTCTACATGCTGTGTGTGTGTGTGTGTGTGTGTGTGCGTGCGCTGTAGGTGTTAGCATCTAATTGGTATGTATGAATGCAGCGGAGGGTCTGTGTGAATGACTTTGTGCAGGAATGTGCGGAGAGAGGGGAGGATGTCTGCTTGTCATGTGTGTGAGGGCTACAGGCAGCCCCCCTTGTCTGAAAAGGACCCAGCATTTATGATAACAATCACAGCCTGGGTGTATTTGTGTATGTGTGTGTGAGACTGTGCATGTGGATATTTCTGTGTGCGTTTGTGTGTGTGTGTGTGTGTGTGTGTGTGTGCACTCACACAAGTATCTGTTCCTGAGGGATATTGGGTTAGAATGAGCCCATGTGTTGAAGCACATAATGTTTTTTGAGATAATTTGACAAGTGGATATGATTATGCATGCATGTGTGTGTGTGTGTGTGTGGGTCTTGAATTGTGTGACATATGTACAAACAGTATATATGTTTCTGTATGGGCCTGTTTCCTTCTCCTTTTATTTCTGTCAAAATAGTCAAGAGTGTGCGTGAGTGTGTGTGTGCGTGTGTGTGTGCGTGTGTTTGTGTGTACGTGTGTGCACATGTCTGTTCTACGATGGACACAGGCCGTCTTTGTATTTCCAAAGAGGCGCTGGTGGTTAGCAGAAAAATAAATGTTTGGCCAACCAATAGGACGCTACTGTACTGTGACAATCACAGACCTGATTCGTAATCGCAGTGAAACCCGTAGAAAGTCCTGTCTCTCTCACTCCATCCCATGCCCCAGTCCAAGTCCTTTTTCCATGGCTGTACGAGGGACTGGCTGCTCGGCGTGTCAAGTGCGGGTACTGTCAGACCCATGGCCGCTTTTTTGTCGCTGGGAGACGGTGCTTCAGCCAGCAGAGCTGATACACTATAGGGAGTGACTTGCATGCACGCAGGCAGACAGCATGCACGCTGGCTGGCGCTATGCCCTGTGTCCTCTATGCCACTATGCACTATGCCTTCATTAAAGCGGAGGACATTTTGTGACCTTCCTCTGTTTGACGTCTCTGACATTCAACCCAGGAGCGGAAGGAGAAAAGCCGCGGCAGCACCAGCTGTTCAACTGAAATGTTTCCTAATTTAGAAATGTGTCGATGATTTCACAAGAGCCCTCTGCTTCTGGCCTCTCCCGGGCACCACTCATCTTATGAAGTCATTCTGCTCTGCCGTTCCGGTCGATAACAGATGAGTAATGAGTCCTTGAGCACGGGAGCGTGACATAAGGAAGGTCAATCAAGGGGAATAGGGGAGAGGTGTCATTTTAAACTCTGACAGGGTGTCTCGACACACTGCTTGTAGGACCACTCAGGACCGCAGAGGTCTGGTGGGGGTGGTGGGGGCTCATAAGATGATCGTGAGCAGCTAGCCTTTTACTAGTTAACTTGAGTACACTAGAGATACAGTGGATTTCCTTTATTAGTTACAGTAATTTGAGTATACCACAGATACAGTAGTTCCCCTTGATATTTTCAAGCAAAGAGCAGATACAGTGTAGTTCGCCTTTGCTTCAAGCACACGTATTTTTAACACACATGCTGTATTTTCCATCTTGTTCCCATGCATTTTTTGCTTATTTCAGAATATTCTAAATGCAGTTGCAGTGTTACATATTACCACATGGGGGCGACCACACACACAACATTATAAAAACCTCCGTTACCTTTTTTTTTTTTCCCTCACTTGACCCCACTCCTCTAGAGAGGAGAGAGAGAGGAAGAGAGGCCCAGCCTCACATCATTGAAAGGCCACTGTCTTCCCTGAGCATCTTTATGGGCAAATTGTGTTCTTCTTTGAAGAGCCACATCTGAGTGCTAGGAGGTTTCAAACAGGAAGCCATTTTAAAGTACTGTAGGAATCAACAGGCTCTGGCAGTGGATGAGAAAGATGTGCAGGTGTACTTGAGTTTGAGACACGCATGAACGCTAACATACACGTTTGCTCAAGGGCACACACGCACACGCAACGGCAAGCGCGGTCACACGGGCAAACGTAAAAAAAAAGTTGTACGTTTAATATGTCTGTACTTTGCTTGGATCGCAACACGTGATTGCGGAGGAGTCGAAGTAGCGCTGTGAGGTTTTTGCAGCATGATGTCTTTCATAATGTCTCTGTTTGAGAGCGACCTAGATTTCTCCGGGGAAAAACACGGCGTTGCTGCACACTTTTCGCATTTGCGCGTGCACACACACTGTACAGTGTGTGTGTGTGTGTTAGCATGTGGCTGTGTGTTCTGCCGTTTCCTGTGTGCGTGTGCGTGTGCACGCTCAAGTCATTGCCAGCGTCTCCAGCTTTTACGACTGTCTCTGTCATATTTTCAGAGGCGATGACAGGCACTGAGAAATGAGTCGCCTTTCAAAAAAGGCCGTTCAATTATTTTGGGGTGTTTTTATTGGTCCAAAAGAGTTTTAAAAATACAAATGATGGTGACCATGCTCTGCACTGGCCTCCTTTTGTGTTCTGCTGAAATGATCTGAACCGCTTCCAGTTCTTTGTTTGGATAGAACACAGACGAGTGGCCTGGGTTTGTGGTTCTGCTCCGGAACACCCTGCTTTAACATCAAGACATTTAGCCAGAGGAGCCGGGCCTGATACGGGTTCACTAACTTCTCTCACATTACAGTAGAAGTCAGCTTGCCTTAATCACAATCAATCTGCGCCGTCTGGAACCACGGTACAATAACTGGGTTCCCGATTGACTTCGTGACGCATTCACCATGGCGAAGAGGAGGAAAAAATATCCCTTTCATCTCATTGTCTTTAGAAAGGGCGCTGTGTTTTTCAGATTAAAGCCTTTTCAATCTTAGCATATATAACCTGTTATATAAAGCTAAATGTATGATCCATCTTGCTATATCCAGGCATTAGCAGTAGGCTGTATGCCTTTCTAGATAGCAGGTTCAAAGTCAGGGTTAGCAGTAGGTCAGGAGGGCATCATCACTTAAAGGCAACCGATGTCCGTCCTATCAGCATGTTGATACATTTATCTCAGCCAAAACTGCATGGCCAGTAAACGCTGGTGGGCTGTGTGTGTTTATGTGTGTCTGAGAAATACGTCATGGCTTTTAAAGAGGTCACTGTGTATAGTCACAGAGACACACACACACACAAGCATGCACACACGCAGGCACACACACACACACACACGCACACACAAACGCAGAACTCACCACAATGCCTGGCTCATAGACTCCTGGTAGCTGTCTGTCTTACAGTACAGTATAGGTGGTCTAGATGGGGTAAGTGTGTGTGGTTGGGCAATGGGATGACATATGCACATCGGTTTGGTGATAGCTGTGTGAATGTGTTTGAGCACACAATGCATTTGTTTGCGAGTGTGCGTGTGCGTGTGCGTGTGTGTGTGTGTGTGTGTGTGTGTGTGCATGTGTGTGTGTGCGTGTGACAGTTTGAGGCTGCCCACGGTCCTGACAGATAAAGTGCACAGCGCTTCACAAAGCAGATATTGTAAAAACACAGACATGTTGTAGGGCTGCCCTGCATCTGGCCTGTATAAATAGTGTGTTTCTTCTGAATTTCTTCACAATTCCTGACAAATTCCTCACCCACCTTCCTATATATGTTACACATGATACCTACCGAATGCGTTTAACATATTTCCAGACAATTTCAAAGAACTTTGTGCGGTAAAGCCCAAAATTGTTTTGAGGGGTTGTTGTCCAGCTAGGCCAAAGAAAACAAGGTCTAGTAAAGAATGTAATCATTTATCTAAGGCCAGGCACGACACACTCAATTTGACCTGAAATAGTTCTTTGTGCTATCCATTGGGACAAGGAGCTGTATGTACCGTACAGTATAATGTGTGCGTGTGATTGTTTGGAAAGTGAGTGAGTTTTCCAAAGCTACTGAACCTGAAAGCTGCTAAACCAATGCAAAAGGTAAACACCAGTTGTTAGTTTGTTTGTAATGATTATTTTGTTTAATGCATGTGGAGTTTAAGCATGATCTTTGTTATAGATACAGCTATAGTATTACCACTTATGCTAGATATGCATACACCAATACACACACACACACACACACTTTACATTTAATCAGATACCAAAGGATTATATATATTTCACAACATTAATCAGTATTTATGAAGACACTGAGATTATAGTATATCCTACATCAATGTCTGCTTAGTGTAACATATTTATAACATTCCTGGGATTCTAGAGCAAACAAGGATTCTAATATATAAAGGTTGTGTGTGTGTCACTCCCCCATCGAAGATGTAGCGTAGGGATGAACTCAGTCGGAGAATGGGAGGTGCGCACAGTGTTGATACAATGTTATATGTATTGATCATGAAATTTGCCATAGCTATATTTATTTTGATATTTTTAAACGCAAGTGATAATAACACATCAAAACAACACATTTTCAACTGTCTGTCATATTGGACTCGTACAATGACAGTAATTCCAAGATACCGAGGAGGCATACTTTTTGGCCACTAATGTTTCTTCTTTGATCTCTATTATGTCATTATCTTCCTCAGCCACACATCTTACGTTTCCGTCTAAATCAAACACAACTAAGCCAAACAGCCAATGGACACATATCTCCACAAAATAAACAGAATATCCTTCCTACGACATTTTCGATATATTGCACATAGCGATATTGCGATTACTATACTGAGTCGATATATTGTGCACCCCTAAATGGGACCAAACCATAGACTCAGTGTCCACACTTTCATGCCAGTCAACACAATCATTGCAATCATGTGAAATACTGGGAAAACTGTCCAGTTTTTGCAACATCAAGCTTTCCCATCATTCCCCGAGGGGGTTGACTTCCTTATCGTGTGCAGATCGACCCAGCAGAACTTTCCTTTTGGTGGTGTAATCACTGTCATTAACCTATCAAGATCTACTCAGGGGTCCATTCTGCGTTACCCACCCACGCCTACCACTTTCCCTCAAAGAAGAAAACCAATATGGCCCCCTGAAAACCTCTTTCTTGGCCTCTGGGGAGCAGGGAACATAAAAGTATGTGGTCTAATTGGATTAATTTGTAAAATAGCTATGGAGATTTGGACATTATCTATCCATGTACCCATGACTGGAATGTAGATTATTTTCCCTCTTGGACATTTTTAACTGTGTCACCATTTCATATGTAATGTTTTTGGTGGCCCAAAGCACTTTCTCTATATTATATATATTAAAATAATGAATACAATTGAATGCAATTAAATGTAAAAATGTCCTTCTTCTTTTTTTATAACGAAAAAAATAAAAATCTCTGGAAAAAGGGGGCATAAGGAATAAATTAACTGCTAGTGCTTAGTTACAGTAGTGTACTATCACAGTACCAGTAAATCCAAGAGATAGGATGAATAAATAAAAAAGAGTGAGTTATTTGTAGATATTTCAAGAGGCCACACGGTCATCAAAATGTCTTACTTATCACTGCACTAATCAAAACCACAACCAGTAGTAAAACATTCCCCTTTTGGGGAGAACTACAGTATCAAATCGCAATCATATAAAATAATGCGTTACGCTAGACATGAGCAATGCTGTATTAGACACAAAGGGATCTCTGTGTCGGCAGATGTCCTCATGCTGTGATCACTCGATAGACCTCTAAAGTCTCATTGCATTGCTCTGTCCCATTTACATCTGCTAATGCTTTGTTTTGGTGTAGCTGGAAGGGATGTGTGTGCGTGCGTGGGTGCATGTGTGTGTGCGTGCGTGCGTGTGCGTGTGTATGTGTGCGCGCACGCCTCTGTGTGCCTGTGTGTTTTGTGTTGTGCGGATGTTCATCAGATAAAAGCTGTTGAACACCACAGCTGGAAATTACATTGCTGCTTTAGGCGCACATGAGGTTAGCCACAGATAGACAGAGGCAGAGGCACGGCCCCTAAGCCAACGTGTCGCATTTACTCCTAGCACAGCACTAAAACTTATACGAGAAACCACCATGTTTGCACACTGATTTATCAGTGCAATGGAAGGATTCAGGAGCATGGAGAGCATATTTGCAAGCTTTATTAAAAAGCCAACTGCATTGTTTACACCTTCCCAATAGGTTGGCTAAGCAGAAATCTCCCGTTGTGAGTCCAGCTCTAATTGACTTTAACCAATACGTATACAGTGGAAGCTTTCATTGCTGCTCATCTTCAGGATGCCAGGCAGGGTGGAAGACATTACTACATGAAATTGGAGAGTGGAACCAGAGGCTAAGCAGGCCACTCGATGTCTATATTCATCTCTTTCATGATGAAGAAGTGGCCAACAGGGTTATTTATTTTGCTTATTGGCACAGCAGGCAATACATTCAGGGGTATTTTGTTTTTATGAATCTTTAAATGTCAAACAAGCAAGATTGGCAGATAGTATGCATGATATGAATGTAAATATATACAGATTATTCATTCCAATAAATAATAAATATATTAATAATGGGGGAATATTTTTTTATAAATAAAATATATTTGATTGCCTCAGCAGTTGAAATGAAATACATCAATATCATTAAAGAATCTATAAAGTTGCTAAAATGAGTTTGAATGTCCATTGTTTTGTTATTTCTAACATTTCTAACATTGAGCCATCTGCTGAGAGCAGAGAGTGCTCAGTGTCAACGCACTTTACATAGAAACAGTATTTATACAATAGCTACAGTACAGTCAATAAGAAATATCATGTAAATACATTCTTAAAATTAAAGATAAAACTGTACATTGCCAACATCAACATTGCATTAGGGTATAATTACCCAATACTGACTAATGTACTGTACCGGTATACAATTGCAAAATCATTTTGTAATAAATAATACATAAATAAATAATAAAAATACATATATATATATTCTCTCCCTCTCTCTCGCTCTCTACATCTCTCTCCCTCCTCTCTCTCTCTCTCTCTATCCCTCATCTTCCCCCCCTCTCTCATGTCTCTCCATCTCTCTCACGTCTCTCCATCTACAGATCGAGAACCTGCTGGAGCAGTTGAAGGACAAGGACAAGCAGCTGTCTGGACTGAGGGACAGGGTCAAGGGCCTCCAGACCGACTCCAGCAACACAGACACAGCTCTGGCCACGCTGGAGGAGGCTCTGTCCGAGAAGGTATACCGGATGAAGGGGGTAGTGTTGTAGAGGGAGACATGGTGACATAGGATCTCAGTAGAGCATGAAGAAGGACTAGGGGAGGGTCATGGGGAATTCAAGGTTGAAGTCTAGTGTGACTGCTGTGGAGGCTGGAGTGTTTCAGAACGCCACACAAGTCTTGTTATGAATATTATTAGTATTATTGTGCTATACATGTTTTGGTTATTAAAGCTTGGCCTTGTCTTTGATGAATCCTTCTCTCAAAACCAGATCTGAATACGTTATACAAATGATGTATTTTTCAAAAGAGAACAATACGTCCTTTCACACCGGTATGCCTTTAACAGCCTGTTCAAATTCAGATTCCCAAGTTTAGATTCCATGCAAAGATGACATTTTTCAAGAAGTAGTGCATTTTCCTTCCACAGTGACAGCCCTAGACATACTTGCGTACAGTACATCATTCCGTGGACAAACTATTCCAAGGGGCTGATGCGCTCGACGATGTTGCAAATCCAGAGTAGAGTTCCCCGCCTCGGGCCAACTGTGGTTCGTCCTCATAATTTACGGACCTTTAGCTACTCTCCGTATGAGGTCTAAACTAAAGTAATGGAGAAGGGGAGTAGCGGCATTGAGGGAGGTTGCAGGTGGATGGAGAGAGAGAGGATTAGGCTGTGTCTCTTCCTGCACTGAGGAAAGCAATGGAATGATGTATGCTACAGGAGAGAGGAAAGGTTACTGTGGCAGTGAAGCCAGACTGCATGATGGCGGAGAGAAAGGCATAAAAGAAGAGTAGAGAAGAGCTCGCCAGCTTGTTACAGCTCTGCTGTTATTGGACAAGAAGAAAAGCAGCTCTCCGCATAGAGAGGATGTTCACGGCAATGAGTGGGCTGAGAGAGTGTGCGAGCATAAGGCCCCTCTTCACATTACAAGGCAAGTCTTACGGCGCAATGCACACGGCAGTAGTCATTGCAACGCACGAAGATGAAGGTCTCGTGGTTGCTGCGTGCATACATTTGGATAACAACTGCATGATCGAGTAGCGGAAAAACAACGCTTGATTATGGTGCGCAGCAATTAAAGTAAAATTCAAAAATCACATTAAAGGTTTCAGTTTTTAAACAGTACAACAGTGTACAATATGATCCACGTTGTCATGTTCTACTGAAAATAAACATGTATGTAGGAATGGACGATATAGTGGCACCATTTTCTTTGTTTTTGCTGTGATTTGCCAACTTCTGGTTATTTGAACTGCAGGCTGCAGTGAAGCCGACGCTAAGTTTGACGTCTCCGTTTCATTTAACGGAGACTTCAGCCACCAGGGGGCCTACCTATTCCACTCCGTTGGACTGTACGTATTGGCTCTACCAGCATCACATATACAGCAAAGACTCTTAATCTCTCTTTTGAACAGATCGGCTGTCCCAGTATCACCTGGGTAAATATAACACATAAAGCAAACAGTAGCTGCGCGTATGAATCGGGCAGCGTAATATCACACCACGCTGGCGAACGATATTCGCGTGAATCGTAATGGTTTCCGACAAAGTGAGTCCACCTGGGAGTTCAGTGAGTCACCCTGCGATCCCTTCTGCCTAACAGTTTGTGTCTGGCTCCGAATGAAAGGATGGACTGGATGTTAGTCATAAACATGCGCAGTTTGTTGTTCTCTGGCACCGGAGCGCGGCAGCTGTTCTCCATAAAGACTCGCCTCCGTCTGCGCTAGTGATAGCCTGCCAGGGATATTAAAAGATGGGTCACCTCCCGGGCCACAGCACCTATTTGTCATTTGTAGAATATTTTGCCTGGGCCTGTTCATATTCTCAAATTTGTGGTGAATACGACTTGGAAATCTGTGTACAAATGATATTACGCCAAACAGAATAAAATACTGATGCAGGAATATGTATGTATGTTTGTTTTTTAATGTACATGCAATAACGTAAATCATTAATTATGTGTTTACATATTGTTAATGATTGTTATAGTGTGGTAATAAGGCACAGGAATGTGGGAATCAAAGGAAATCAAATTCATCTTCTGTTTCATGAGTTACAGTGTAAGCACTGTGAACCGATGATGGGTTTCATTTGGCAATCATTTGATAACGCTTAGCTTTGTTGATTATGAAAGGAAATGGTTGCTAGCACACATTCGCTGATCTGGGCTAAAAACACGTTTGTTAGCACACTAAAATAGTTGCAGTTTACACTAAAACAAGCGGTCCCAATTAGAACAGATGTGGATCACAGCTGGATTACATATTTAGCAGTGACTGCCAAAGGTTAACGCTACATGGATTATGTGTGCACAAGCTTTTGTGTGTGTGTGTGTGTGTTTTGTTGATGTTTGCATTGATTTCCTCTATGTGTGATTGAATAGGTTTAGGTGTGCTCAGGGCTGCGAAGTGTAAACTCACATCAGGATGTGATGAAAGAGGGTCAAGTATAGCCTCGTTAGTGAGCCCAGACAGCAAGGTGCTACAGTTCTGAATAGATTGATGCTTGTTCATCTGTATTTGAAGGTGTGTGTCTGCTCCTTTTCAGCAGGGCAGTGGAGACACGTGTAATTCCCTCTGTCTGTGTGGAATCGTTCGTTGTGTTCAATCAAGACTTGTTTACATGGTAAACACATAAATTGCTTGTGAATGAGGGCAACATGTCGTAGGGTTGCTGCTTTGTTCTGCCCAGCATACTTGGCCGTTTTTGCTGAAAACGCTCTTTTATCGCCTAACTTTGTTTTTGCAGCAGGAAGACTTTGAAACGAAATAGAATAATCTCACAATAACTGAACTGAACTGTAAATCCCTTTTCTCCTGCGACCCATCTGTTTACACAGAACCCACTTCAGATGCGGCCCACATATAATTCAGCTGAGATGAGGAGAGCGTTGGCGAGCGCTACAGACTTTGCGGTGAACACAGAGTGTGTGTAATGTGTTTACAAGAGCGAATGTGTGCGCTGCTAATCACACACCCTGTCACAAACCTGCTCTTGGAGCCAGTCACTAGCCACAATGCTGTGGTTCTAATTAGCAGGCTGGGGCATTGTACCCATGCCAGCCCCTGATTCCCTTGGTGTGTGTGTGTGTGCGTGTGTGTGTGTGTGTGTGTGTTTGCATATGCGTGTGTGAGCGTGCGCCTGCGTGTGTCTTAGTCAGTATGTTTACATGTGCTGTACTCCCCTATGCCTCATAGAGGCAGGTTTTATTATCACATCCTGGTCTCTCGCCCAAAACCCCAAACATCCTAGAAATATTTCATAGTGTTGGGAAAGCACACAGCGCCTATTAGCAGTGTGGTATCTCTCTCTCCTTCTCTCTCTATCTCTCTCTCTCTTTCTCTCTATCTCTCTCCCCCTCTCCCCCTCTCATCTCTCTCCCCCCTCTTATTTCCCCCCCCCCCCTCTCTCTCCCTCTCCCTCCATGTCCAAAGCCCAATGTACAGTATACTGTTGTACAGTGCCGTGCCAGGGCCAGTTAGTGAGACTATTTGTTCAATTGCCCAGGGGTTCAGGGCTGCCAATCATGTGGTGATGCCACGTCGTAAAGCCGGCCTGCCGAGCCGTGTTGCACGCCTGAATAAACACTTGAATAAACACCTTGATAATCACTTCAGCTCACACCTCAACACACATACACTTTTATGCACGCACGCACACACACACACAGCACATACACACACACACACACACACACAACCATTACTTTAGCCCCATTGCTTCATTGCATTTCAGCCTCTTATCACACTGGAATGGTCCAATGGTGCCTGTATTGTTATGAATGGTACAGAGAGAGGCTTTTCCTTCCCTTGTTTCTTCTGCTTGGCTGGGGTCCCTCTCTGTGTAGATCCATTTGTATTTGAATCTACTCTGGAAAATCACAACACAATGAGGAAGTAAGGAGTTGTTGCTTTACCAGTGGCCCCAAACTGATATTGACATGTTCTCATGTGTTCATTGCTGTAAAGGTATGGTCAAGTCAGTCATTCTTGCTAACTTTGAGCTCAAATCAAAACAGTATTGCTCCGCGGTCCTCCACGGGCGGCGCATCGCACATTGAAATGCATTGTGAAGCAAAGCGCATTGCTACGGCTTTGTTGATACGAGCGATGTTCGCCACTTTGTTTATGGTGTACTTGTTGACAAAAAGTGTATTAGCTTACATTTAGCTTGCAAGAGCTGACTTTACCTATAACTGTTTATTGTTTATTGACCATATGTATTGTTGTTATATGGTTTATTGACCAACATTATATGTTTACGTGATCATGGCTGTTTAATATATAAAAACAATAAATGGTTTTGTTTGTGCACACACATACAGGGCGACCCATCTCCAAATAATAAACGCTGTTCCTCTCCCTTCCACCCACCCGGACCAGGAACGGGTGATCGAGAGCCTGCGTGAGCGGAGGGATAGCGAGGAGCGGGCGCGGCTGTCAGAGCTGGAGCTCACGAGGAAGGAGAACCAGGAGCTGAGGGACAGGCTTTCCCTCTTTCAGCCCCAGAACCTGTCCATGAGCCAGGCCACCAATTCCAGCCACCCAGCTGGCCACAGGCCGGATGCAGAGGTCAGCACGGGCCGAGAGAGCAAGGGGAGGGGTTTGGTTGTAGATGACAGAAAGGATTATGTTTGGACAAAAAAGGATAAAAGTGGAGATGAAAATGTGTGCATGCTTGTGTGTGTGTGTGTGTGTGTGTGTGTGTAAATGGGCGTGCGCATATGTGTGCAGACAAACAGCCATCAATATTTCATCTCCATCCACATCATAAAAGTATCACACACACTGCACTGCTTGTTCCAACGCTCAATCAAACAGGGCTCCCCAAAGCTCAATTCACAGACACTGTAAAACAAATAACAAAGCGTTCCTTTCTCAAAACCCTTTACTGTTGAATGCCTCAAACCAACAGTAATTATATATATTTTTCATTATACACAAAGAATTAGAAGAATTTAGTTTTACAGCCACTCTGCATGGTTGTAATAGGCTACATGTACTCTGTATTTACAAGGCAAACATTTACAGTAAAAGTAATTTCTCTGTCATGTGCCTGCTTACATGCATCTAGTATATTCTTAGCAAAGGGTCTTGCCCAGGGTGAAGGGATGAATGGAGAGTGATTTATGCATGAAAAAGAGCTCTCTGTCACTGCCAACACAGAACAGAGGCCAATCACACTTATTCCTATTTTCTCTCCTGTTTCTCTCTCGGGCTTACATGCCGGGACAGACTCTTGTTGGCCTCGCCAGCTTTTACGAGAGTGTTTTCTTTTATGCTCATAAAAATCGTACACATCTCATTCCTGTGAAATGATATCTTGTCGAGCGCTGATGTGGGGCAACATTAAAGGGACAGAAGCTCAATAGCTCTTTGTAACATGCAGATACACTCTCTGACACAAGTGCTGCCATAATTGGACTGTTTTTTTTTTGCGCATGGCGGCAATCAAGGGTGTTATGTAAACGTACAGCTTCTTCAAAGTGCCGTGTCTGTCTGTCTGTCTGTGTGTTTTTATTATTTCTTTATGTGGGTTCTTCTCTTTAGGTTCTGTGTGTGTGTGTGTGTGTGTGTGTGTGTGTGTGTGTGTTTCCGTGAATGTGTATGTTTAAATGCGTTATCCTATTGTACTGCAGTAAGCAATTGTGAAGCTGTAATGACCAGTGTGTCAGAGATGGACGACATGCTTAAATACAGTAGATGACACTCTGATCAGCACTGCCACACACACTCACACACACACACACACACACACACACACACACACACACACACACGCACACACGTGTACGTGTGTTGCTGGCTTGTATCCCCATTTCTGAGTATCAAGCTTTATACTTGTCCTTCTAGATGGATTAAAGTGCTGTTTGTTTGTCATCATGTAATGTACACACACACACACACACGCGCAGATGTCTGGCTGATAAAGCCAGACAAGCTGTTTGTGTGTAGCTTGACCTACAAGCTGTATTGACGTTGTCCTCTTCCCGTAAAGCAGTGTTTGTTGATCTCCAGGTTAATTAATAAAGGACTTCCTCCGGGATTAAAATAGCTCAGATGATGCTCTCCAACTAGCAAGACAATGTGACGATAGGGAGTACACGGGATGTTGAAACACTTGGCCGTAAAACCACAGGCGGATCCGGGAAAGGTTTATGTTGGTGGTCTCAGAACCACTCTATATTGGTCATCTGGTGCATTTCTTTTTTTCATTTCTTTTGCTTTTAGTTTTGATCTTTCAGCACTTCATCACAATGTGTTTGCATAGATGACCGCCAGGGTTTAGGTTTCAACGGGACGAGCAATAATGCATAAGCAATAACAACAATCGATCTCCTGTGAGTGACCTGACTCGATAGCACTATATACTGTACGGCCGTAATAATTCACACTTTTTTTTTTTCTTCTCCATTTGCTGTTATAATACCCCCACCTCTCGAAGATCCACAACCTCTGACCAGGACATGGATGTCCCACAGTGGGCCTGGTGGCCACACATATCCCACTCATTTGTAATATTTACATTTGACAGACTTTATCCCGGAATGATAATAGTAATTTCAGTGACCATATATGTAACCATATCTCTACAGACACTGTCATAATATCACCAATTCCTTTTGGAGCAGCCACTCACTCAGCTATAGGCCCTCTGTGTTTTCCATTGGAAGAGCATAACAAACTCCAATCCACTTAAGCCTAATGTGTTTTGCTTCGACTGAGATTGGGGTTGATGTGTGCGGACTACAGCTGAGGAGGTAATGGGAGCTGACAAGGGGATAAACGCCAGGGCGTCGTGCCTCGAGCTTCCCCTGATAGCTGCGGATTCAAACCTTCTTGCACGTGGGCACGCAGAATGCACTGAATGCAGTGCGTACAAATTGTACCGAATGTGTACGCACACATGCACTTACTGTACTGTGTCCATCCATATCTTTAGCAACTTCAACCCCATAAATCACTGAGTTGTTCTACATGACAAGCATGCGGCTACATCTCCTGTATGGAAGGGTTGGAACTGGGCATTCTGTTTACGTGGGGAGTTTGTTATGATTGGCAAACGTGTTTGTTGGGAATGGCTGGTGGTAATAGTTCACAGACGTCTGAATGCTTGTTGGGGCTTTTTAATCTAATGACAGAGTCAGTGCATGTATGCTCCTAGACTTTTCTAGACCTGTCTTTGGATTGCTCTTCGTGTGTGAGTGTGTGTGTTGTGTGCGCATGTTTTATGTGCATGTGTGAGAGTCTATGTGTGTGTTGTGTGTGCATGTGTGTGTGCGTGTTTAGTACTTGATGATGTTTAAACAAGTGGCCTCAGCTGTCTCAACAAGCTACACAATCTTCACAAACACAGGAGAGAGAGAGAGAGAGAGAGAGAGAGAGAGAGAGATGCACAGGCTAAAATAAGTGACAGAGCAAAGGAGAGAGATAATTCTAGCTTAGTAACTTCCTCTGGGATATTTTTTGCTCAGAAAAGACATAATTCATCATTGCAGCGTTGTCATATAT
>JAODLL010076537.1:0-16081 GCA_026546735.1 Forbesichthys agassizii | reverse complement strand
TGAAGCACTTTGTGTTACATGAATTTGTATGAAAGGTGCTATATAAATAAAGATTGATTGATTGATTGATTGATTGAAGCGAGGTGTTTTGATTGACATGCAGGACGACCAACTACGTAACTCAATGACCAAGTCGTTAATCTTGAAATGAGGAAAACCAAACAACAGGACTCAGGGCTGTTTACAGGTCTTACAGGTAAATCTGTACAATTTGTAGGCTACGGTTACTGAGTGAAATACACGTACAAATTTGAATTGGTGAATAAGCACTGCGCTATCATTGCACCGGAAATAACGGAGACATACTTGCATGCAAACAGCCAATGGATATCGACAGTATTGCTTCCCCTAAGTCCGAGAGTCCCGTGTCGAGCTTACGACGGTATATGCATCAGACGTTCAGCACATATGTGACGTAGTGCTACTGAAAGGAAGAGGCTGAGACAAGTCAGACCCTGACTGCGTAGCGCGAGTCGAGAACATGGCGGCTTCATAGCCCGACGGCTTGGCACAAGGCCTTCGGTACAACTACGCCTCGTTTTGTGCCACGACATTCCTTCTGTCTCCTTAGCAGACTACGCACAGGCCTGCCAGTGAAAATAAAATCTGCATGTGAGTTTTAGTGATGCCAGTTTGGAGTGCAGCCAGAAAGTACTTGTACAGAATAACACATCCCATGTCCTTTCCCAAGTGTACCATGCCTGAACGTTGGAGCAGTTATTACCAGCATAGCCTCTGTGTTCTGGATGGTTAGGAAAAGCCTTTCTCCTGCCCGTGTGTCCTGTGGGTATCCATTATAATATTATAACATTATAATGTTTTAGTGTTGCAAACACAACGCACGTGTGCGCGCGCGCGCGCATGCACACGCTTGTAGCCAAACAAACAGCTGCTTATGTGCTATGCTCTCAGTTAAGACTTGGCTCCTCTGTTTTGTAAGAAGAAATGTCTATAAACAACTTTTTGGGCATCCACGGTAGGGAGCAATTAAAAGCAAGCTTTAATAGCAACAGGGGTAAACCTCCAACCCCCCCTCCTATGTGGTCTAACGTCCCCTGAAGAATTCCTTCTACGGATGAAACCGCCCGTCAAACCGACCAGTCGTGCTAAAGGCAAAGGCGTGTTGCTAATTAGCGTAGTTAGGCTGGGGAAGGAAGCCGCATCTCAGTACAAAGTCCAAACGTGACGGCCAAGCATGGCTCCTCCACCCACCCACCCCCCACCCCCCTCCCGAATATGCACTTAATTGGCTCATGGTCCGGATTATGCCTACAGTATAACGATATAGCGATTGATACTGTATTATTCATAGCGTGGCATCGTGGATATGTTGATATATTCAAGATGTATCGCCAACATTCTCCAGTTTTCTCATGTAATGAACCAGTAGAGAACCAGTGGAGGAATCACAACTTTCTTGACCACATTAGACTTGTTTTATTCTTTGTGTTGTTACTAAATTATGTGATTGATGTCTCTAAAGCAAATTATACAGAGACAAAGTTTAGAGTGCTGAAATCCCTAATTAAAACAAACTACATTAAAATAAACAAGCTGCTGTTCACACAAGTCTATTAGTACTGTACATCAGTTTCTGTCATTTGTATTCACTGCCGGCTTTGGCACTACTGCTGGCTTGGTGGGTGTGTGTGTGTGTGTGTGTGTGGGGGGGGGGGGGGTGTGTAGACGTGAAGCACCACTTAAAAAAGTTTCCATTTTGTTTGTGTATATTTATCCAAGGATAAATAGCATATACCACAGGATGACATATGGTAAAACGGGCTCATTTCCCTTTCCGCTCCTAATGTAGATGTATTTCTCCCTTTTGTAGTGCGGACGGACAGCATCATTATCATTTGACGGCGACTTCCTGGTTCGTATTCACCGGTGGTTTCCGCGGTAGGCCAGTGAAGTGTCCGCCAGCAAAAGCCCATACATATTCATCCTGTTCTGTCTTTTGGTCTGGTGTCGACCATCTGGGCGTCCTCAGGGAGGGAGTGGACCTTTTAGTATGTCCCTTCCGCCGGTGTGTGTTCCCTACATGGAATCCTTTTTGTCGGCCATATTATTCTTCATCTTTTGTTTTTCTTTTGTATCAAACGTATCTAATCATTGAGAGGCATGAAAAAGCCCAGACTGTACGCCAACGGGCCGCTGCTTGAAACAGGAAAGCGACAGGAAGAGAGAGGGTGTGTGTGTGTGTGTGTGTGTGTGTGTGTGTGTGTGTGCGTGCGTTGTGGGGACGTGGGTAAGAGCATTACAATATCACAGTGTTCAATGCGTCCTTGTCGCTGTGGCTTTCATGAGCCGGGAGATGAAGCAGTGGATTTCCCTTTATCTGCATCTCAATCTATTTGTGGTTTATTTTTCAGTATAAAATATATATATATATATATTATACTGTATAGTCCTTATTATTTTCTGCGTGCTCCTGCTTTTTTATTCCTTTTCAGGATTAATAAGACTTATCTTTCTGCTTTTAGTGTGCTCGTGTGTAAACCGTCCATTATTTTGCCTTATCTTTTGACGTTATTACTTTTGACAACACTGAAGAGGTTTGGGTGGTTTTTTTTTTCTTCCCAGTTTTCTTATCTCTCTCTCCCCCCCCTCCCCCTTCCTTTCCCTCCCCCTCTGTGTGCCAGGTATGTGCTGTTGCTGTTCACGCTGTTCTTCATCCCAGGAGTGGTGATGATGACAGCGTACGGCCTCATCTCCAGGGAGCTCTACCGGGGAATTCAGTTTGAGCTGAACCAGAACAGAGAGACCTCAGGTGAGACCAAGCCTGTATTCCCTGCAAACCCACGTGGGGATTTTACCTTGCCGCCTGAATGTAATAGAATCTCTGATTTATTTCATGAACATTCTCAAGAGAATTACCTTAATTTTCTGAATGATTACAAATTCTAAGCTGTCAGGTAGCCACCTAAAAGCTGCAAGTCGCACGCTCTTGGTATTTTTCCAACAACATGAAGTTCGTGAGCTAGAAAGATGGGTTTCCATCGTAGGCAACGGTTTCCATGGAGTCCAGCCTTGAGTGTGATTCATCAAGCTTGGGGAAGCTTCTGAAATAGTCTGTGGTAGCAACGGTTGATCCGTGTGCTAAATATACATGTAGCTCTGGAAAAAGGGGCATCACGAAACACAATCCTTGGCATTTAATGTGCGTTGTGTACCTGAACGCCCACCACCCAAACCTCACACCAACATTCACTTTCTTTATCTGTCTGTCTGTCTGTCTGTCTGTCCTACCTCTCTTTCCATCATTCTCACTTTTTCTCTTCACCCATCTCTGTCTGTCTCTCTCTCCTCTGGTACTACGAAAATATACTGTTTCAACCGTAAGGGGTGAAATTATTTTTCAGAGTGGAATAATGTGATTTTGTTGTTTTCTTGATCAGTGCGTATTGTCTATTGATTGTTGCAATAAATGTATTTTAAAAATTCAAAATAATCTTTCTCCCCTCTCGCTGTCTCCTCTTGCCTGCTCTCTCTCTCTCTCTCTCTCTCTCTCTCTCTCTCTCTCTCTCTCTCTCTCTCTCACACACCCACACACACACACACACCCCTTTTGCCCCCCACTACCTAATAGCGCCCCTGAGGAATGGCGCGAGCAGCTCCGTCGCCCAGGGCAACTCCACCACCACCGACGACGACTGCGACGGCTGCTACATCCAGGCGTCGAAGAAGCCGCCGTGCGCCGTGGAGTTGCCCACGCTGTCGGCGGGCGCCCGCGCCCAGGCAGAGCGCCCGCGCAGCAACACGTCACAGGCCAAGCTGCAGGCCAAAAAGCGCGTGATCCGCATGCTGATGGTGATCGTGGCGCTCTTCTTCGTCTGCTGGATGCCGCTGTACGCCGCCAACACGTGGAGGGCCTTCGACCTCAGACGGGCCCACCTGGCGCTCACCGGCGCGCCCATCTCCTTCATCCACCTGCTGTCGTACACGTCGGCCTGCGTCAACCCCATCATCTACTGCTTTATGAACACGCGCTTCCGCGCCGCGCTGCTAGCCACCTTCGCCTGCTGCTGCCGCGGGCCGCTGTGCCGCCGCTGCTGCCGCCGGCAACGCAAGAAGCCGGCGGGAGACGATGCCGCCAACGCTGCCTCCATGGTGACGTCCATGTCGAAGTTGAGCTACACCACGATCAGCACCGCCGGCCCCTGACCGCCCTGTTGGCGGAGACAGGCGGATGGCCGCGGCGCTAAGCTAACGTACCCGGCAGTTGCAGTAGCACGCCGCTAGCTTGGCAGCTTTTAGCAGTGTGCTAACAAAGTGTACATTTAGCGCACCGCTAGCTAAATGGCAGTTAGCGTGCCACAAGTTCGGCAGCAGTTAGCACTGTGCTAACAAAGCAGCAGTTAGCGGCACTAGCTCGGCAGCAGTTAGCACCGTGCTAACAAAGTAGCATTTAGAACGTCATTAGCCCAGTATTACTTTGCACCATGCTAACGAAGCAGCAGTTAGCACTCCACTAGCTCAGCAGTAGTTATCGGTGTGCTAAAGAAGCAGTAATAAGCGCACTGCTACAGTAGCTCAGCAGGCAGTTGAGTTAGCACAGTGCTAGCTTGGAAGAAGTTAGCACACTCCTCGCTACATTTTTTTTTTATCTCAGTCATGCAGTGATTAACGTTCCTGCACCGTATTTTAAAGGAGTTTTGTAAAGGTCAATTCATTGTGCATGGCTGTGTATCTCATGAGAGTGAACTCAGGACATTTTCTGTTGAAAGGCATAGCTTTGTTGCACACAAAGTGCCTGTGCTTTCAGAATGGCTTTGTTTGTGGTTATTATTAGTATCATTCATGTTTTGTGTATAAAGGGATATATTGTGATCAGTTGTCTGTAAACACTGGAGATCTGAAGAATCTTCTGTTCATGTAAATAGGGTTATTTTCCCTGTGCCAAAGAACAAGAATGAACCCACAAAGACATACAGTATTAAGTATCGCTGAACAGCAAGCCTTCATTGACTAGTTTACAAATTGATGTTCTAAAAACCTTCCTGTTATTGTTATTATTAGCTTTTCTTGATAAAGGTGCAAAAGTAAGGTTTTTAAAATGATTGTGTACAGTTTCTTTCAACTTTGGGTGAAAACGGTCAGCTTGTCTTAATTTGTCTTTTGAGTTTGTGATATTGGCATACAAAAAACACGATATGATATTCAAAACGTTAAATGTGTTTGACATCTCCTGCTTATCCTAAACAAGGATAGAATGTTTACAAAAGACATGTTCAATCAATGTGTAGCAGAAACAACCGACACCAAGACCTCAAAATGGCGGCTTAACAGATACCAAACGACATAGCAAGAAATACTAACATGCTGTAAGAGGAGGTATTGCCCTTTCAAACTCGCTTGAGCTTAATGTTGAACCAGATTACTGCCCCGCTACAAATCACCCAAAATGGTTGTGTTGGTCAGACTCACTGTAATTACCTCTGTGGCGTTTGTAAAGCAGCCTCTGTTGTTGAGTTATTACGCTGAGCATTACCAGATTTGATCTCTACCTCTCAGACAAAGAAGTCACTAGTCGTGATGTCATCCGTCCTGCAGCATGAATCTCAGTTCATTGCTTAATCTTTCTATTTCCGTCAATAGCATTATTAATGCACATGGCACTGTATATTTGGACCACCCCTCGACATGCAGTACAGTGTGAAGATTCAAAACCCCTGAAGCTTCCCCCCCCCACAAGACTTTGCTGTAGGTACAGTAATGTATCAGTATGTTTTATATGCTGTATAATATAAAGATAAACTATCTGATTACTATTAACATAGAGGAGAAGCAAATGACTTAAAAATCCCTTTCAATATGCAGTACATAATATTCACAGCAGTTGGAGACTGCCGCACAAACATAACAGTGGTTCTGATAATGTAGTACTATTGCCTTACACGTGTGCCGTGTTATCACACCGTTTGGTTATGAATGATGTCCCCGGCTAAGTGGGTCTGCGTGTTGCGCAACACCTTCTGCGGCCCTTTCTTGGCGCAGAGGCGCACGAATACACCAATGCCAGTAGTGAGAAGGTGACAGACGAGGTTTGTCTGCACAAGCCCTGTCTGAGAACAGTTTACGGTCTTGTCACACCGATATGTTGGGCTTGTAAAATATTCCCCCCTAAATAACTTTTTGTTGTGGCACCTTCCACTCTGTTCTTTTTAAGTGAGTCGTGGAGACCGTGGAACATGTTTCATTTCTTGGCCAATTCCCTGAAGGAAAAATGTATACACATTATATTACATTATGTTTTTGAATTATTTATTTAGTATTTGTGTTTGAAAGCTTTTGGATTCCCAGTGAATCGTATATCGTCAGATGTATCCAACCGTGCTCTGTTTTGACACTATTAAAAAAAGATGAAGCGCTGCAGCCTTTGTTAGCCACAGACCAGAAACACAAACGGTAAACGGGGTTTGCAGACGTCGCACGTTTCCAAGTGTAAATGCCCCCCCCCTTCCCCCCCCCCCCCTCTGAGTGTGAAATGTGAGCATGACCTAAAGACAATGGCCATTGAAAATGGAAATGAAATTAAACGAAATGCTGGGACTGTTTGTCGCAAAAGCCGGGCTCATCTCCAAGGTCAACCGCGAGAGTCCGATTTGTTGCTTCAAGTAGCATATGTGGTGTGAAGATGGAAAACTAATTTTTCCCTTCGTTCCACCAAAGATGGAGAAATTCTTATTATCTTGGAACACAAAGGAGGTGACAGCATGACCTAAATCGGCATGTCATGTCATTACTACTATGGTGCGAGTAGATCTGCCTCATTTGAGTTCTTTATTTATTTTTTACTGTTTATAATATGTGTCGTTTATATGTTCCGTTGTACCAAAGGATTATACAAATGTGAAGGTTATTGTGCAAAATGAGACGCTTGAATAGGCTGGTGTTCCGTGAAGCTCATATTATGGGTCTAAGAAGGGATATAGAGGTTATGAGGTAATACACATTACAGACTGAATGTGGTGTTTGAAAATGAAGGGAAAGACAATGTGTGGACATTTCATATTGTACATGTGTGTTTTGGATGGCGGAGTGACAAGTATATATCGCCATACATTGTGTTGGATGACATTGGAGATATTGAATTTTACACACAAATATATCAAATATATTTCAGATTGAGTAATTAAACAATAGTAACTATCTGTTAATTAATGATTGTCACAGTTGATATTTTGTTCCCTGGACAAAACAATTCACCGGAAAGACATACAAGTTCGGTCGCTGCAAACTAAGTTCAGAGAGGTAGATGGTATCTCTACTTAATGCCAAATCTTTTGTTCAATACTTTTTTCTCTTAAAAAAAAGTATAAAAGCAAAGCCTTTGTCTTTAGCTATGAATGTCAGTGACTGTTCCTTCACACCCGACTACTTCAAGGTTGATTCAACGGCATGGGAGCGAGAGCTGTCAAGTGTTGTTTTGCCATTTCAAGATGCCTCTCAGCAGCCACTAAGGGTGTCTTTAAAGTCAAGTTAGTCCCTAGAGAGCTGTGCCCTGCAGCCTTTGGCCAAAAAGTTAAGTAAACAAAATTGCTGTAGAGAGAGCTTAGGCCGTGGGTAATGTTTAGTCATATATAGCTCTCATTAGCATTGGAAATATCTAGCCGGGTGCTGAAATGGTGCAACTCTGTTAAATGTGTAGCCTACTGAGGCAAGGTCGGTCTTTAGGGCTGCTCTGTATTGCTACAGTACGTTCAGTGTCTTGCCAGTTGCTACGTAGTAATAATGTAGATCATAGTGCTCTATATTGTATACACTTGAGCATATATATCACAATGTCAATGGGTCTTTTAAATGTGAGGTTAATGTATCCGTGCTGGTTTTGCTTCTATTGCATTTACAGTAGCATATACAGTAATAATATGCATACGTGTTCCAGTGTTTGTCAATGGTTTGGTTCATGTTTATTAGCCGTAGGTACAGTATTTCTCTGCTTTGCACAATGTCCATTATTTAAAATAATAAATATTTCTTAAACATATTTCAGGCTGTGCGTGCCTTAGTGTTTTACTGTGTTAAGGGATTGGTCTGATAAACTCTGGCGGGCAGACTTTGGGTCAAGTCCACCTACATAAGGTGGTGTTGGGTGATTAATGGCTCCCATCAAGAGGAATTAAGATCGCACGAAATTGCTTTCACTGAGCCGTGAACACACATTCTCAACTCTCGGAGAAGGCGGATGATGAATGGAAAATGGTGGGGACAATTAAAGAATTCACCAGTGAATATGACTGATGTTCTTGGGAGATTATGGGCCTTAGGGACATTGAAATCAGCTTGTAAGGGAGACTGTGGTAGACTGGCCTGTGAAAAACTTGGCTGTCGAGTTTGTTGCCATGGAGACACTGTCACAGCTAAAAATTGGGTTTTGTAAAATATTTGTAAACTTGCATTTGTTAATCAGTACTTACTTTGACAGAGTGCAATCTCAAATCAGCGATGTCTTGTTTACGCTGTGTAATGGAATGCAGTTTAGGCTACTGTTGACTCAGGAGACATGAGCCTACTTTTATAAAACACTCTAGGTGGCCTGCTGTCAGACATTTCACGTTTATTTATTCATTAAGTTATTCATTATTGCTCACATGGTGTTCTTTTCCTTTATTAACAGTTTTAGTGCATTTTATATATATAATGAGAACATGACGAAATCATATGGTCAATTGTCGATGGTATAATTTAATAACAGTTTATCTGAAGCACAGAAGTTAAACAGTTTACACATTTTACAACAGATGCTGATTAAATGGATGGTGGATGACAGGGAAGTTTTAACTGACAGCAACTTCTTAATTTTCTGTTAAAAGGGTATAAGATGTTTTGTTGTGACTGCACCCCAGCCTTGAGCCTGACTTCCACCCACTACAACATCAAGCCTCAAGGAGCTGAGTGAGGAAGGGTGGCTGACGAATGAGCGCACTAAGTGTACCGATGAAAACCAGCCAGGTCCTGGGGTGATTTTTAACGGATATGACGTGTAGTTCTGTTAGCCCATTAGATGTAGATTTATATCAACACAATTTTGTCAATCTTAACACCAACATTGATGTGACTCATCACAAATCAATCTTATTACTTCTTTTAGGCTTCAAAAAACACATTTTAGGGTGCAGGCTTTCAGTGTTCTACTGACACTAATCAGACAGTAATCCGCTGGACCTGATTTAGTATTTAGTCTATAGGAAGAGCCTGTGTGGCTGTTGACGCTCATGTTATGTCGTGCATTCTGCTGCAGCACGTCTCTGATCTCACATGTTGGAGCCTGGCTGTGTTGTGAATTTCATTAGCCTTAGCGCTCCCTCTATTCGTTTCCCCTGTGATTGTTGTTCTGCTGTGGAAGTAAACAGCTCCTTCTTTCGCGTCTTAGCCGACGCTCCTCTCCTCCATCACTCGCTCACTCCTCCCGCGGTTTAACAGGCCTTTTATTTAGGATAAACTTTAGTGGTATAGTGGTCAATGGGTTCCATTTGGAGGGTTTCTGCATTGTAAAATATTATTGCTGTTTTGCCATGTGAGTTATGTAGCCGTGAAGAACGCTAATGTATCGTTAACCCTGTAGGCTCACATCTAGCCTAATTGGTGAGTATTCCCCACCGGTATAATGTAGAGTATGTATTAGGTAATGTAAGGATTATATTTCCCCAGCAGTCTTCCTGACTAGATGGGAGAGAGTGGCTTAACATTCCTCTTCAGAACAAAATCAAATAATTTAGTCTTATAAGTGTTTGGTCAGACTTCATGAATTAATAAAGTAATTTATGAAGTCAATTTGATCCAATAATTAGGCTCAAATACATTATTGTGGATATGTCCTATTATACAAAAAAATGAAATGGCTGGATAGCATTGGCAGCAGAGAAAGCAAGACAGAGATCTACACTATTGATATTTACTCCATTGCATTTTCTTCTTATTAAGGCCTACAGTGGTTTTGTTATGATTGTCTAGAGCTGGCTGTTATTGGCACTAGCTGCAGTGTAAGTGGTTATTACAGTAGCTTGCCTAATTGTTTGGCTGCTGCTCAATTGAGCAGAGCACCAGGCAGGGTTTGGAATTGGAAGTCCAATATTTCTAAAATTAAATATCACCTTGGTTTTGCACGTGAGAAACCTCTTGACTCCAATCAAACATGTCATAACTAAATACCCTTGAAATAGTCTTCATAATGACCTTAGTGGGTTGTTAAATTTGGAATTTAGAGAAGGGCAATGCATATGGATTATATTGAATTAACAAGCTTCTCTTGTTTAAGTGCTCATCTCTTAATGTGTAGGATGACTTATTGCAAATCCCACCCATAAACAAAACAATGATTCACAAAATTGTAGCTTGTAAAACATAAACTGACAATAAGCTTGACATGGAATCTTGGTCACTTGGCACTTTTTATGTGAGCTGATTAACCATGTTATATAACCGTGTTTGTCAAAACCATCCCTGCGCCAAGATTGACATCTTGCTGTTCTTGGCGAGCGCCAACCCGTGTCCCAAACCAATGTTCACTTTCTGCCTTTCTTTGTATTCTACGGTTCAAAGGAATCGGGAATTTTTGAAGGAAGAGTGAAGAAAGTGAGGCAAACGTCTCTCCTTCCATACCCGTACAGAGAGGCCTGCTACAAAGGAAAACTTGTATGTTTTCTGTTTAGGAATCACACTTGAACAGCCATCATTATGAGATTTGTCATGGCAACAGATGGCGGAGGAAAGCCCCTGGATAAATGCTATTTTTGTGTTTGCTATTTCTCGCTGATTGAAGGCCGTCTTTCTGTGGAGTGCCTGGGCGGACACTTGGTCTTTCAGATGAAGCCTACACAAGTGTTTATCAACTCTGCATGGAGGACCAGCACTGTTGTTATGCAGAAGCCTAATAATGACCCATTCGTGTGAATCAGGTGTGTTGGAGCAAGAAGACTTCTTAAACATGCAGGTGACTGGGTCCCCAGGACCAGGGTTGAGGACCGCTGCCCTACAGTACATCAAAGATCCCTAGATGGTGTATTCTTTATTCAGGCGAGAGCAGATTCACCTTCTGATGTACATAAGGCACACACCTGCCTCTAATCCTGTAATCAAGCAATCTATTGCAGTCTGGCAGGACTGTTATGCATTCAGTTACTGGGCTATTTTTATTTATTTTGATCTTATAAGGGCTATAGCACATTGCCCACTGTGTCTCCCAGTTAGCGAGAACACCCACAAACATCGTAGGAGGCTTGTGAGTTGATGCTTTGAACCTATTTTCTAATATTCCTCACGTTAAACTCTGGCTAAAATGTTTGGTTTAGAAGTGCAGATCTGTGCAACCCTTGATAATTGTGCCTTTTCTGTGCCATGCTGCAGTTAAAATCCGCAGGAGACAGAGGTTAACAACTGACGTAGCAAGTTTGGCTGTATATTTTTTTACTTTTTGTCAGGCTGTGTAAGAGCACAGGGAATTTGCTAATTTGCTAGCCACAGTATCAAACATTGGATGTTTACGGACGTTCACATAAACTAAATGGAAAAGTTAATCTCTGAAGATGTATGAGGTTTACGCTGCTGAGGTCCACTACAGTTCAGAAATGTCGCCAAAGCGGTTTTCCAATTTCTCTATGTTGTCGACATGACTTCATCCCACAAAAAGCTGCACCTTTCTGCCGTCAAACTCTGGTTCATAACTGTAACCACATGTTTGTTGAGCCTCCTCAAGCCACAGATCAAGTAATCTTTTCTTCCTCAGCAGAGTAACACTATCGACCTGACCTAGGGTCATTTGTTGGATTTAAATGGCACCGCCACCTCACAATGGCATGAGTTAATTCTATCCTTTTATCTATCCTGTAAGGAAACACCACATACTGTAGTGAAATCTTAGAGGTGACCTAAGTAAAGTCTATTCCAAGAACATTTATCAATATTATCTTAAATGTTGATCTATTGTGAACACTTAAGACACTGGTTTCAGGTACAGTACTTTCAATTGTAATGGAAGTATAAAGGGTAGAGTATTATGTTTCAAACGGAAATGTATTAATTTAATCTCATGTTAATCTCATCATCATTTTTCTTATGTTCTTAATTTTTTAATGGTCAACATTATGAAACCAATAAAGTGAGATACATTCACCATCATTATTTACTGTTACTATAAAGTAATTCCCCTGACTTCAGAACCTCTAATGTGATATAGTGTATGTTAAATTGTTTTACTCAAATACTAATGAAGCCTAAAGGACACAGTGGATATATTGTATGTTTGCAAACAAATAAAACCTCGCATTTTATTACCTCTGAACCATATAGTATAATTACGTTCACTAAGTAAATTCACAGTAAATGTTCACATGAACTATTAAATATCATTTTTTAATGTAATAATTTACTTCTGAATTTGCTATGATGCAAACTGTCTTAGCCTTAATTTGACAGTTAATTCCAGTTCAAAGAATCAGATTAGCAAGGAACACTCTTAAATGCATGCATGTGCTGCCTGTGATGTTGAGAGCCTATTTTATCTCATACACTTCAAATACATATAGCCTTCATCTTCTCCTTCTGTATATTTTTCTCCTTCCCATGTCCTGTTTTGCTGTTTTCAGCTTTAGCCTGGCCCCTCTGCCGAAGCCTCCAGTTTAGAGCCCATTCCAAGGAGAGAAAGAACATTTATCCTTGTTGACGTGCTACAGTATAATGAAGCAAACACCCCTTAGACCTTGCCACGTGATGCTTGGACGCTAATTGTTGGCTGATGATGGATTTTTTCTTCTTTCTTGTAGACCAAAGCAATGGATAAATCATAGATGCCTATAAAAAGGATATGAACTCCTTGAACTCCTGTTTGTTATTGTGACGAAAATGATTACTCGCTACAAAAATGAAGAAATGCAAAAGCTTCAGACAAAATGGAAATGTTTTCAAGTAAGACGTTACGTGCCTATACTCTGAGGGATCACAGTCCGCAGCATTTCCTGTATTGCTGTTGAAAATGTCACAAATGTAATGGAGTTTGCCATTGGCTGTCTGTATCAAAATAATATTCGGAGCACAGTTGCAGGCTAATGTGCTCCCTGAGTTCTGGGCTCACATCTCGGAGATAAACATACACAGATACGATGACATATCAAAGCAATGCATTCGATGTTGATTAAGATTGACGTCAAAGGAAGGCCCTCATTATAACTATGAAATTGTGAGCCAGTGCATTTAATTCAAAACAAAATTGGATAAACGCTGGATACAAAATGGGATAGGGTTTTCAGGGAAGTGGGATGATGTTTGTAGAGGGAAACCGCTTTGAGCTGGAAATTGGTTACTGTTGTTTTCAAAACCGCTGTCACTAAAGTACACACTTTGCAATTTGATATACATTTTCCACACTCTCCTTATATTCTTAATACCTGAAAATATTGTATGTCATTTTTTCTAATAATGCATTTAAATGTGGACTCCCCAATTTGTTTCTGACTTATCCTTATTCTTGACAGCAGCATTATACACATGTTGGTTTAAAACAAAGCACAAGCTCCTCCTCGTCCTATACTATAGTGTGGTGCACCTTTCTCTCTACTTTCTCTACAAATTACCGGAGGATATTCGACTGGCCACTGAATACACACTAAGATACAGCATGTGTTTTGGTTGTGCAATTATTTAACTCACTCCTCTAGTAAAACAAATATGTTTAACTTTGTTTTTGTTTTTTTACAGCTCAAAGTTGAAAAGTTAGTCAAGCTCTCAGCCTCAGGGCAGGTAGCTATAGGCACCCAATGGAAGCCTTGAAACCTGATGGACAAGAACTATAGTATGTGAAATGGTGTACATTAATTAAGGACAAGGGGCCATAAAAGTAAGAGACTAATCCGCCACTGCCAATATTAGCACTTCTGATCTGTGACAATGTCAACAATGTTGTGAGTATTTGTATCAGTTACTTTATATCTTAATAAGGTCACTTGACGCCTTGCGTAGTGAGCAATGACTTAAAGTGCAAATATCTTGAGTAAACACGTTTCCTTTAAAATAAGTAATGCACAGTCATATCTTTGTGTCTTAAACGCTGGTTATCACACATAACACTATTGTCTTCATGTTGTATGTATATTGGCTTAAAGGTGCATGTAGTTCTGCGTAAGTTAATTTTAGTCACAGGAACAAATTGAAATGTGGGGTGAAGAGAGTCTGTACCTCGTTTTGGAACTAGTGGAAATAATGTTATCTTGCTAATGAACCGATCCCCTCGTGCAGGCTTTGGCTAAAACTTGGCCTAATTTGCTTGACCCTGTCAGTTTTCTAATAAAATCTTATAACTTCTCCATAAATGTCCTTAATAAGAACACATGCATCTCCTGTATGAGAACCATCCATTGCATGGATACCAGCAAGCTTTCAGAAACAAAGAAGTGTACTGTACATATTAGGCTTCAAAGGTACACTCCTGGATTTTGTTAAAGCCTATTTCCACCGATTTCCACCCCCAGCTCGCTGTGTGTGTGTGTGTGTGTGTGTGTGTGTGTGTGTGTGTGTGTGTGCGCGTGCGTGCGTGTGTGTATAAAGAGTCACCTTTAACAGAACAGCAATGGAGTGGAGTGAAGATTTCATTTTGTTTTTGTTGTTACTGGCCTGACATTCGCAATGTGCTTCTGGATGTCACAACCCAATAACGCCTACATGGTTTAATTTTCTGGCCAGGTGTGTAGGTTACTGCATTATCTATTGTGTAGCCTACTGTATGTTTAAATTCATTGATGTTGCATACATGAGGAACAGGGTTGCGGTCGGGATTTTTGCTGTAGATGGCATTTGGGTGTGCCAGAGAAACTGAATTAGACATCCCATCCTGCAGGTTCCAGTATTGTAACAGGACAGACATTTGAGCCAGAGAGGCGTGCTTTTACAGCTACAGTAAATAAGAAGGGGAAGCATTTACACTTGAAATGTGGATTTTACTGTGCTGTGACAATTCAAGGGAAACTTGTGAAAATGTTCAAATGGGGAGTTAAAATCATAATTGCATCACAAGCAGTGGCACTCAAGCAGACGGTTTATTCCACTTTAGCGTTATTATGACATCAGTAGCCTATTATTCTATTCTCTGTAAAACTCAGGAGTAGTACTAATAATTAAAGTGAAGTTTTGTTACGCTGAAATCTCAATTATGTAACTATTTTGAAATTGCTGTCGAATTTTCTACATAATTATTAAAGTCATAAGGTTTTATCAAATTTCCCATTTCTTCTTCAAGGGGCTGTCACAGAGAAAGTGGCATCACTCCCGTACTGTATTACCGTGGCTCAGTAGGTTCATGCTGCAAGCAACAGCTTTCTTCTCCAGAGGCTTTTCAAGGCTGTCAATTGAGAAACTTCAACCTGAGCTCCTCCTCTCTGGCTCCCACTTTCCCCAGTAAGTTCCAACTAAATTGAAAGCCAGTCAACTGGAAAGCATTTCTTATTAGTCAAGGGGCAAAGTTAGACAGCGCCAAGTCTGGGGAAAAGGCCAAATTTTAAATTAGATGACCATGTTGAAGTAGGTTTGAACCGGAGAACCTTCTTGAAAATGACGTCCCTTCTAATACATCAATCAGTATTCATATAAGCCATGACCGTGACCCTATAATGTATCATATGTGTTGCTTCACTACGACTGTACACTGCTGCAAGGAGCTGAGTGGTGGTTTAAAAATGTGTTGTCCCTGCCTGCGTCTGAGGAATTGCCCATTTATGGAAATGCAGCCTAAAGCTCTCCACCTAGGCGAGAAGAATTCCAGTCTGAGACAAGTGAATTATACATCAATTTGAGAAAATTCCTTTCAAGTGTTTCATAGTTTTCAGCTCATGACTCCATCATCTGTATCTCCTCGGCCCTCTGTGCATATTTTGTTCTGCCAGTCGTTCTGTTTCATACGAGATGCGATATTTGTAATTTGTTTTGTTTCAAGCATGCGGAAATTGGCAGTCAGTCAGTCAGTCAGAGAAAGCTCATGTCAAGTCAAGTCAAATCAATTTTATTTATATTTATTTAATAACAGTGCTCTGTCAATTGTGACATTAACAGACGCCACAGAAGTCCCAGTTCAGAGTAACTGACGCTGTCAAAC
>JAODLL010076526.1:0-15000 GCA_026546735.1 Forbesichthys agassizii | reverse complement strand
GCGTACTTGTGATTATTTAAGGACAGTTTAAAGCAAGTTCAGATCTGAGTTACATGATTACACAACAGACTGTTTAATTTAATATAAGAACTGTTGAACGGTATAACACAGGTGTTAACCATTTGCTGCATGACTCATTTAATTAAACATACTCCCTCTGGTAATGATATAATGCAGAAACACAAACATGATTGTGCATGTTTATTGTTGTACAGGTTAGTAAGTGTCCCACCCTCTACAGAATACAAGATTGTTGTCTTCAATGAAAAACAAAATCAACAGTAACTATGGGATTCGGCAATGGCCGGTCTGTCTATTGGCCTTTACTGGAAAACGTTCCCGGCTGATAGCATTGATGAAGGCGGTAGTGGTACTATAGTCCTACACATTTAGAAAATAGAAAGTGTGTACATGAATACAAAGGACATAGCTTAAAACACACAAAAAGCACATTAAAATGGTTGAATCTGTCACCTACACATCTGGCTACAAATCTGTGCTGCACCACAGAAGAAGAGAAACTGATTGACGTGTTCAAAAATGTGATGCTTTGACAATCTAGTCTGATCTAAATCTGTGTTCCCAGCACGCTAAGAATATCCTGTCAGTCAGCATGGCGGTGCGGGGCAGGAAACAGGCAAAGCACTGGCTGTCTGGCCACTCCTGCTCGGCCAATGGGGGTCAGGCATGTCAGGTTGGGGTCACGCAGGTGATGCACGCTGGGAAACAAAGGCACACACCCCCTCCTCGCCCTCTTTCCCTTCCCCTAAGAACAATTCACACCAACAGGAACAGGAAGTGATGTAAAGAGAAAGGGCTGATTTTAACCAGACCAGTTCCTTTTGCTGGGTAGAGGATAGAAATGAGTTGTGAGCATAGGTTACATGGGATTATTGTAGCTCTTTAAATAGTGATTAAACCTAAAAGTATACCTGGTATATGCATGCAATACCCTTTTTCACAATATTGTTGGAACCAGATGGAACAACACTAGCCTACATGTGATTAAGCTTACCGGTATTAGGTCTGTAAATGGAAAGTCACATTGAAAATGAAACATGGTGTTAGCATGCAGCCAATAAAGAAGTACAAATCCGTGATTACATTTGAACCACCTTGCAGCAACTCAGTGCAAAAAGGGCACGAACGGCACCTTATGTTTCACATTATTCCAATTCTGAATGTGAGCACAATAACCACGACAGGATGATCACATGTAAACCAGCTTGTACAATTAATGTTGATTTCACAGTCTATAGTGGTTAGCTGGAGTACCCATGTCTGCAGCCTTTGCTGTCCTTTGCTGGATGGATGTGTGCAGACGTGTGGCTTTGAGACCTTGAGACCCAGCAGGCCATTCCTCTCCTCATGGCACAAAGACAAGCATCTGACTGGCACTTGATAACGATGCATGATGAGCGATGCGCCAGCACACGCTGCAGTCCCACCGACGTCCTTTAAAGATAGGGCCAAGGGGCGTCCGCGCTGAAAGACGACACCTAGGCCCGCGCCACCGAGACTCCTTGCTTCTTTTCTTCCCCCCACTTGTGGACTCTCGTCTGTCCTCGGCTGCTAATTTCCATCACACTTTCTCTGCACTGAGCTGGACAGGCCTGTGTTGTGTGTTATTAATACTATTGTTAACTGCAGGCTGGCCTTTCTTCAGTCCGCTCATCATATTACAGGTGTGTGTTGGAGAACAGATATGACCAAACCTGTATGGGCCATCCACCATCTATTTATATCTTAAGAAACGCGTTGGCCAATTATGGTTAGATGGAATATGATTGGTTAGATGCTTATTTTATGATGTCAGCATTAAGGTTTATATACGATATTGGTGATAGTAAAAACGGTACAAACACTACAAACCGGTGGGAGGGATATAGATATAATCCCACAGCGTCCCCAGGTGGACAAGGGCTGGCCGGCACAATTTGGTCCTTCTCAGAACCAGCCCCCAAGTCCATGGCAGCGTCCACACCACACTGTATCACTTTGGAAGTGAGAGAATGATTTATTGAAATAGAAATACCATATTTTATCAAATAATTTAATTGATTTTATTATAATACAATTATAAAATAAATATATTTTGAATAGAATAACAGACTAATAGACATATTGCAGTAATGCTTTATAAACGTTGTTGGCAGCTGCAAACAAAGAAAAAAATAAGAAAGAAAGCATTTCTTTATTTCTTTATTTAGGTACGTATAATATACATATATAACAGTTATGGCCTCCTTCCTCAAGAGGCGCTGGTTAATTTCCAAGAAGCAATCTATTTACGGGATGTGCAGTGCGCATGCCGGTAAAGGAAGGAACCCCGCCATTGCAACAAATGCAACCATAAACGTGAGGAGTACGTCGAAGAGCCATTCATCTCTAGTGACATTGTTTTATATTTTGGTTTTTCATAGTAAAATATCTGCTTAAGGATGGCGTACAGAGGACAGGGGCAGAAGGTCCAGAAGGTTATGGTGCAGCCAATTGTATCCTTTCTTTGTGAAATGCCACGCGTAAATGAAGTGCTAGCAAACGAGCTAAGGCTAGCATTTATTTGAAATGTAAGACAATAATACTAAATATATATTTTAATGTTGGCGATCGTGTATATAGTTTACATATGTATTTTACAATAAGAGTTTAATCCAGGTTATTGGGATATTTACCACTCAACACCCAGCAATGTAGAAGCTAACAGCTACAACAAATGTAGCCTATAAGGGCTCAAACATTACGAGCGATGCCTTGCATGCTATGTAGCGATGTCGCTGTGAGTCCAAATAACATAATTGTATCCCCTGTCTTAACCGTCGCTAGATACGTACTGTGCATGCATTTGATCTGGGGTTGCATTTCTTAGAAAATGTAACAATTCAAATGAACATGCTTTTTATATTGTCGTACTACTACATTGGCGGTTATGATACATACAAATCAGATAACTAGTATCTAACATTTATGTAGATGATTTTAGGCTGGTGGGATGTGAAAATAATAAGCAAACCACTAATATAATATGCAATCTTGTTTAAAAATAATCCTTGACACCAGCTTTCAGAACCTAATTTTCAGATATCTACAGAATGTAAGTATGTGGTTTGACCCCCCCTTCCCATCTAGAATGGGTTCAAAGTATATTTCTTAATGTCTGTCATATTTATTAAATACTTCTATCAACTCTAGCGTTCACGGATCCAAGTTTGGCTGTATGAACAGATCAACATGCGGATAGAGGGCTGCATCATTGTAAGTGCTCTTTCCTTAACACACCCCTGCTCTCTAACATAAGTGTATCTGCCTACTGTACTAGGAAACAAGGTCCCATCTTTTGCTGAAAAACACATATGACATACACATAACTATGGATGTCATGATACCAGAAATGTAGTAGTTAGTACATATACCAGTGAAATTCCACAGTTCTCGATATTCATTTCTATACTACGGGGCGAAGAAAATAAAATTGTATATTAGGGCTGTGCGATAAAAGGATGCATATCGTATGACGATAGAAAAACATCTACCGTCTTAAATTACGCATTTTTGTTTATATCGTTATGAAAATCACTCTTAAATAATTTGTCATTTGGAGTCTGTTGTCCGTATTTTGCGCGGATTACTCGTTGGCTCTTTACTGGCGAGGCTTTTATTGTAGCCTACTTCCAGTAACAGTGTAGTTTTCGTCAGCTCTTGGATGACAAGAAACGATGTATTAATTTAATTTACAGAACTGGCTATATTGTGATATGTATCGGTATTTAAAAGTATCTATATTGGGATATGACATTTTGGCCATATCGCACTAAATCTACTTAAATGAGGCTCTAACTGTTTATGTAGCCTAGCTAAGTACATTACAATTTATTTAAAGCTCAGTACATCAAGCTCATAATGTTGTATGCTGAGACTGCCATCATTGATAGTCCAATGTCATCTCTCCTGAGGCTGGGGGGTTATCTACAGTATGTGCCATGGGGTTGGCTACTCTAATATTGTCTGTACATAGCATGCATGGTCTAATGTCCGGTGCTCATTGAAATCTGAAGTCTGTGGCTTTGTGTGGCCTGCTCGGGGCTCCGAGGAAATATCACCGGGACCTCCGTGACTTGGGGCCTGCACGAGAGTGCTCCTAGGGCAGGTAAACATTCACAGAGATACTGGTCGGCTCCCCAGTGGTATCCGCAAGTTCTAGGCGAAAAAGGGTTAGTTAAAATGCATTGTAATAAATAACAGCATACACACGTGAATGTTTGCAACACAAATATGCAACGTAGTCCTACATATTATATTCGCTTCATGGTTGATTTTGTTTTACTTTCGCCAGGCGATGTGTTTATCAACGTATCATTGATGTCAAATGACAAGAGGAATTGTTAACTTTTTACTCAGCCGGTATAGATAAGATGGAAGCTATGGCTGGAAAGGTCAAAGGCACCATTTGGTTTTTGTGAATGTATTACTCCCTGATAATCCCCCTGGAGTGCAAAGTAGACTACTTGCTGTTTCTCTTTTCAACGAGTGGAGGCGGAGCACTTCCACGGTTCTGTGCGTGTCCAGGTTGGATTTCCGGTACCTACGGTACTGTACAGTCATGTTTTCAAAATGTTGGCATAGACTCTGTACCGAAGAATCTGTTCTCGTGACATCCCCACACATAACACATACCACATATCAACAAGAAAAGCCTAAATGAGTGATAATGTTACATTTAATAGTTGTGTTAATATACATACTCTTTACATTGACATGAAAAATGTGTGTATATGTCTATCTATGCTGCCCGTCGGCGCGACTCCAGATGTTAATTTTGAGTGAAAGCATTCATCTCGATTTTTCAAATCGTTACCAAACAAACTCAAATTAATTTGATTTATCGCCACGTCCTAACCAAGTTAGAACACCATATCGTCCCTGCTGAAAAACATCCTATAGGAAATTATATCTATTTAGATCACATGAAGCGATGAGTCTGCAATGCCTTGCTGGCAGCTTCTGTGGAAGAGGAATAGTATTATTTTTGCTTTTGGTGTGTATTTTTATTTCACGCTTGGTCTTAATTTTATTGAAAGTGGTCTTAATGTCTTAGTCTTAAATTGTACTTGTTTATATCGGCAGACACCCTGTAATAACATTTTTCCTGGAGCAATGTCAGTTTCATTCAGGTTTCATTAAATTAGCGTAATGGGACCTGTCTGGGATCTGCTAGCATTATCATGGATATCAACTAATCAGAAAAAGTTGTCGCATAGAATGTTGCATTGTGGCTTCGTAAAAAAAACGATGTAGTATTATTAATAGAAACTATTCATCCAGTATGTAAACAGCGTACACATTTAGCAGATTTACACACAAGTGGCAGCCAGCGATATGTCTACTTATATAAACTAACAAGGAGAGTGATATACTACCATCTCCGCAATTTTTTTATGTTTAAGGAGCACTTATTGTTGAACATTATTCTATAGCATGTATGATATTTGACTAATTACATAAATAGTTTTGATGGAGTGACCTGCATTGTTTAGTCACTTCACAGATTAAGGACTGTTTCTTTTTGTTTTTCTGCTCTCACCTAGGGTTTTGATGAGTACATGAACCTGGTCCTAGATGATGCAGAGGAAGTTCACATGAAGACTAAGAACAGAAAGCCCTTGGGTAAGGCTCATTTGTTTCCGTGCTATCTTTTGGACTTTTCACTTGCTTCAACCCGTTTAAGGATTATAGTCAGATTAGTCAAATGAAATGTACTAATTATGGATTAAATGTATAAGGATATCTAGCCTGGTGTAATCAGACCATAGTCACAAAGTGAATATGGTCTGGACATGTTCCATTGAGTAGTGTTTGCAGTAATTTCCTCCTCCTTCACGTCAACCTTATGACGACGACCAAACATTCATTTATAAAACTATTGGAGAGGGCTGAACCAATCAGCATTGCTACAACTGTTTTGATTGCCTCATCTAGCTCCAACACCATTTAAAAACATCTTAAACGTCATGTCACTAACAATCACTGATAGGGCCGCCAGCAAGGTGGCTGCGAACGCTAATGCGAACAAGGTTTCCAGACTATAATCTCAGCAAATAATATTGATCTGAGAGCAATAGTTAAGCTCTAATATCTAAGGCGTATACACTGGGCTTGAGTCAAGGAGGTGACCAAGAACCCTATGGTCACTCTGACAGAGCGTTGCCCTGTGGAGAGAGAAGAACCTTCCAGAAGGACGACCATTTGTGCAGCACTCCACCAATCAGGCCTGTATGGTAGAGTGGCCAGGCGGAAGTCACTCTTTTACTGTGTAAAAGGCACATGAGAGCCCACCTGGAGTTTGCCAAAAGACACCTTAAAGACTCTCTGTCCATAAGAAACAAAATTCTATGGTGTGATTTAAAAAAAAAAAAAGATTGAACTCTTTGGCCTGAATGCTAAACTTCATGGCTGGAGTAAATCAGGCACCGCTCATCACCTGGTCAATACCATCCCTACAATGAAGCATGGTGGTGGCAGCATCATGCTGTGATGTTTTTCAGCGGCAGGAACTGGGAAACTAGTCGGGGTCTGGAAAGATGAATGCAGCAATGTACAGATGCATCGTAGATCAAACCTCCAGAGCGCTCTCGACCTCAGACTGGGGTGAGAGTTCATCTTTCAGCAGGACCACGACCCTAAGCACACAGCCAAGATAACAAAGGAGTGTGTTTGGGACAACTCTGTGATTGTCTTTGAGTGGCCCAGCCAGAGCCAAGACTTAAACCCGACTGAACATCTCTCTAGAGATGTTAAAATGGCTGTGCACAGGTGCTCCCCATCCATCCTTATAGAGCTTGAGAGGTCTTGTAAAGAAGGGGAGAAACTGCCCAAAAGTAGGTGTGCCTGCCCAAAAATAGCTTATAGCATCATACTCGAAAAGACTTGAGGCTATAATTACTGCCAACGTTGCTTCAACAAAGTATTGACCAAAGGTTGTGAATAGTTTTTTTCTTTTTTCTTTTTAATGACTTTTTCACTTTATTATGGGGTATTGTGTGTTGAATTTTGAGGGAAATTATTTGATTCCATTTTGAAAAAAGGCTGTAACAATAAAATGTGGAAAAGTGAAATGCTGTGAATACTTTCCAGATGCACATTATGCACTTTGTGCTTGTGAATAATGGGGAAGGTGTGACTACATACTTCATGTATACTTGGTTTTACTTTGGTGTTCAATTTCTACTTTGCTTAATTTAATTATGATTGTGCCTTGTGCTGATTTGGTACTGTATTCTTTTCATAATGAAAATTATAGTATTTACTTTAGTCTGTCAACTCTTGTTATATTAACCTTTGCTCATATTCTGCCATTTTCTATCTCTCCTAGGGAGGGTCATGTTGAAAGGAGACAACATTACTTTGCTGCAGAGTGTGACCACATAACTCGGCATGAGTTCCAGAAGAGTGGCTGAAATGCTTGTTTTCATGTATTGTTTTTTTTGTTTTGTTTTTTATTTTACATCATAATGAGATTAATCTGGTTTGCTTCACAAAATAAAGTTTGTTTTATTTCGTAAGATCTTGGAGATGTTTGTACTTTGTAGATCTCTGAAATGCCCAACCTTCCTTGTTCCCATCCACCACAAGACCTTTGGAAGACACTGGCCTCTACTACCATCTAGTGGTAGTTTTCTCATTGTCCATATAGGTCAAACGCAAACAGGCAGTTTAATTTGCAAGCAACACAAATTACTTGCAAAATATTTATTTATATTATTTATTTTTACTTAGTGATGTGTATTTCGTCCCTGTGTTGGTATGAAGGAATAAGCTCTGAAAAAAAAAATTAAAAAAACGTAAAAATTCAACAGAATAAAACATTTTCAAACCGATAATGCGCAAGAATACTGAGACACTGCAATTGCAGACACTGCAATTGCTTTGTTTTCTAGCCTAGACACGTTTCTTGCTGAACGTTTAACATGAATACAGTTTCAGTATCGTGATTTTATTAATGAATATTACTTTGTCCCTGTTGTTTGGACTGGGAAGCCCCTAGCGCCGACTTGCCAACGCCCGGCGAAAAGACAGAGGATACGGTACGAACAAATACTTGTATATATTTATTTCTCTTACAGGCGCCACTTTATTTTGTGACTTTATGGGAAATCTACATCTAACTGGTTTACGTGATGCGATGTATTTAAGTGTATTTGGATATCCAGTTAAGCGAATCCATCTGATAACTAGCATTTTTAGCTAGCCAGACAAGCTAATTTGGTTATTGCGCTTGCTAACTAGGTTAGCAAACCGGTTATTGTTACCGGCATACATGTTTTCATATACTTGACTACATTTGACTGGTCTAGATGTAGTGTTAATTCATTAATATAAATGTGTCATACCTTTAGCATACCAGCTAAAGGTGATGGTCGACAGTATGGTACGGTACACCGTAGCAAAATAAACAGTATCGCTACCACTGGTTACGGTAACTCCACGGTTTAATGTCGGTCTTCATCATCCCGGGATTCACGTGATATATGCATTAAGAATAAGGTGTACGGTAGTTGCTGGATTTTATTAGTTGTCGAGTCAGCGCGAGTAAATTAGGCATTTGGAATCGGTTGGCCTGGTACGGTACCGTAACCTAGTATAAAATTACCAGCGAATTATATTTACCTACCGTACAGCTACGGTATGTTTGTTTTTATTGCTATCATTACATATGTCTATACATGCCAGACATTTGACACCTCATATAAACATAAGTGTGTTACAGAATAAACATGATAAAAACTCATACTTTTCACATGCAACTGGATGACTGTCTGAATAACTGGCCTCGTTTTGTTAGCTGTGTTGTTTAATCTATTGTATGCTTCAGTACGGTAGCACTATAAGTATGCAAAGTAATCATTTGATTTGAAACGGTAGTCTACTGTATACTCATTTGGGACATTGCTCAGTGCTAGGACATCTGATGAGGCCAGATGTGTTTTCACTCATTCTTATGATCTCCTGCCTTAGTTAAGAGTGCTGTCTGGTCTGCAAATATTAAAGCAATAATTCAGAAATGATAAGTGGCACATAATTACTATCCTAAATAATAAAATGATGGACTCACTTCAGGATCCTTGGTTGACTTGTCATCTGTCAATGCTACATATTATTTATAGGTATGTCAGCATCACCTGTCAAATAGGATAGTACAGAATAACTTGCACTCATTTCACTTCATTTCACTATAAGATTATGGGCAGTGTGTCTTGATACCATCTTCACTATTGATTTGCCCTCTACCATAGTGTTTTTGACAAAGCAGCACAACATGTCTGATTACCAGTTCCCTTAAGCTTGTCAACATATGCATGTCTACTACTGCAGATGTTATGCTGAATTACACTCACCAACTCATACAGCAAGTTCTCCAAACAAACACATTTCTTAGTGGCTGACGTGGCTGACATGTCTGGTGTTTCTGTTACTTACCCTTAACAATGCAGTATAGGCTTAAACTGCCTAGATATATTTATGTTGAAAATGAGGCCATGAAGACTGACACCATGCAACATATTTGAGTCTTAGTTAGAAAAGACCTTGAAAAACGCAGAGCAAAACAATCTTTCAATTGGCTTTTTTCATGCTGCCGTTTGGATTGTGGTGAGGGGTAAAGTAGTAGTCTCAAACTGGATCGTGGATATACACTGTTTATTGCACATTTCTTAAATCATGAAGGTAATGTCAGTTAGCTACTAAGGCAAGATCAAAATCATTTACATAGATAAAGTCACCTAAAAGTTTGAAAATTAATTTCAAATTATTTGTCATAACATGTCATTGTAGTTATGTTTTTGTTTATTGTCCGTATTTGACTTTTAGTGATATTTGAGCAGGCTGTTACATAAAAACAACCGGGTGTCTATTTAAAATGGGTGAGTGCACAGAAAAATAGCATCATATTGAAAAGACATTTACAGTTTCTCAACAAAGTCCATTGGCCAGGCCTTTTCAGAATCAGAATGGGTTTTTGGGGCGCGTCTGGAGTACTTTTGAAGATTTTAAAGTTAAATGCAGCAATTTTGTAATCTGGTTTAGTCCTATTCACAAAGTGAATATGGTCTGGCTACACTCCATTGGGAAGTGTTTCAGTCGTTTCCTCCTACTTGGTGTAGACCTCTGGTTAATTTTGAACTAGGCTAGCAATTTAGTGCATGTTGAGAAGCTGGATCTATGAAGATCTGTGTGGCAAAGCAGGTCTTTAAGCTTACTTTTCCCCCCAAGAGCATGTGTATAATTATCAATGCGCGTCGGTGGCATACTTACGGTAAAGATAAACAAAAACTATGCATACATCCTCTTCGAAACGTATGCATTCATGTTTGGCAAGGCAACTTTTGTGCGTGACACAGTTGTCATTGTGCACTTAATAACAATGAGCATATTTGAGCTGGGAATATTAGAAGTCACTCGTACCAGTGCCCCAACATATTTTTTTCACGTTTGCACACAAACATTTTTGTACTTTCAGTTATCATTTTGGCACTGGTGCTTTTCCTTTGGTGCTCACTAGAACCTCTTTTGGGAGGGGTCAAAAAGTTCCTCTATGCAGGAAAACCAATGTTTAACCCCATAGTTTTAACAGTATGCCACGCACTAATAGCCTAATAGTATGCTTAGTGCTAAATGACACAGCTAACAAATCTATTAGAAAAACATAATTATGGTATAATGGGGCTCTAATGGTGACTTTATCTGGAGCCATGTCATCTTTTCACCAGTCCACCCAACTTTCATCCTCCATCCAGTGATTTCTGGTGTAAGGATAAGACCGGGGCAGGGCAGTAAGGCAACATAGGCTGATTGTGTGGTGGCAATGCAGGTCCAGCTGAGCAAATGTTCTACTCATGTCTAAACCTCAATCACTGACACTTACAGCAACAGACGCAATATAGCCTCTTTGAAAATGCACCTGAATTCAATGTTGAGAAAGATCAGTTTAACATGAATGAATAAATAGCTTGTAAATGCTACATCTTGTAGTAGCTCTAAATTTTTGTCACTGATGACAAAAATAAACTAGCCTAGCCTTTAGGCTACTAGTTAAATACATAAAAGGGAGCAGAGAGACACCTGGAATTTAGTAACATAAGGGGCAATACATTGCTCCTTAATAGAACTTCTCAGAACTGATTTAGTTAACTGTGAATTGTGAACTCTTCCAAAGGGATGTTTTCTAAAGTAGGACTGTTAGTGGAATCACTAGATGGACTGACTGTTGTTTGGAATAGTTGAATCAGGTATTTTTCAAGGAATAGTGAAATAGTCAACATGCAAACGTTCACACAAAATTGCATGTCAATGTTTCCATTAGGTTTGTCTTTCAGATTGAGTGTAAAGTTCTCCAGGTGCCATTGCAGCAAATATTGTGGCTGTATTATTTTAGTAAAATTATCCACTACCCACCATCTATTTGTGTGTTAATAAACTGGCAATGTTATTAGCCCACTATAGCATTAAGTAAGTCCAATCTTTGTCAAGTAATGGTCTATAAGGGCTTGCTGTATCTTACTATAGTTTGTGTGTTAACAGACAACAGGCAGGGTCTCAGCCTTAGTACTGTCAATAGACTTGTTTTGCCAGATAGCGTTGCTGCTACTAGTACATTTATTCATGAAATTCATTGGCGTGATTAATCAAATGCTTTAGAAGACTGAACTATTTTTAACACATTTAAAATTGTATTGTAATTTCTGTATGATTTCAGCATGCATGCACTGCCTCGGTTTTTGCAATCTGTTGATTACTGATATGATTTCATAAGCCAATCATAAACAATGTTACTGGCAAGGGGAAGCTGTTTACAAACGTATGATTTTTCTGGTTGACTCCCGGGGAATAATAACATTACTTCAATATTGGTTGGCAGCCATTATCATTTCTATTTGTGGTGCCACAGCTCTTACCAGCTCTCTTCACGCTTGTCTAGATCTTTAATGAGTAGTGAAGACTCCAATACACAGCTATGCAGACCATCAAGTGCGTTGTGGTCGGGGACGGAGCAGTGGGTAAAACCTGCCTACTCATCTCTTACACAACAAACAAGTTCCCCTCTGAATATGTACCAACAGTAAGTGCATTAACCCCTCATACTTTCTAGCACCGGAAGCATATCTGCTAATTTTGCTTGTCTGATAATGTGAATGGTGATTTGCATGACACTTTGTCCTTCTCTCTGTGTAGGTGTTCGACAACTACGCTGTAACTGTAATGATCGGAGGGGAACCCTACACCCTAGGCTTGTTTGACACAGCTGGTAAGTTGGTTTCTAGTCCACTCCATCCTCCTCTAAAGGGCGTGTGGATGTGTGGCCACGCTGTGTTAACTGTGTGTCTGTGTACTTTCCAGGTCAGGAGGACTATGACAGATTACGACCTCTGAGCTATCCTCAGACAGACGTCTTCCTAGTTTGCTTCTCTGTTGTATCTCCTTCTTCGTTTGAGAATGTTAAAGAAAAGGTGTGTTTTCAGTCAATCTTGATCATCAGTTGCATGTTTTCACAAGTGTTGCAGAGATGCACGCGCCCCAATGCATTCTTTTTATTGATGCCTCTCCTTGTGACCAAACGAATGTTAGGCCTCGTGTCCACATAGCAGTTATTCGCTGGCAGGGTGCTTCAACCCAGCGCTTCATTAAAAAGCACTGCGCACAGGTTTTGTTTCTATGACAACATAACCATTGCCACGCAAGCTAAAAACAAGCTAAAGTACAGTGCGGTCGCACAAAAAAGGCGGAGCCTTTGTTTTTGTTTTCCTCTTGACTGCTGCATGCGGCCGCATACGCTGTATCCTTATTTGGGAACAATTAAAAACAAGATGTTGACACTCAGAAAAAAGCTGTATGTGGACACCAAAGCCTCTGCTTTTGCAGTGCCTTGTTGTAAGCAATATTTTTGTTTTTTCTGTACGCTCCCTCCAGTGGGTACCAGAGATCACCCACCACTGTCCAAAGACCCCCTTCCTTCTGGTGGGAACCCAGATTGACCTGCGGGACGACCCGTCCACCATAGAGAAACTGGCCAAGAACAAGCAGAAAACCATTACTCCCGAGACTGCCGAGAAGCTGGCCAGGGATCTCAAGGCCGTCAAATACGTGGAGTGCTCAGCCCTGACGCAGGTAAGGTCCACTCACTAGAACCTGAGACGTGGAATGAGACTATACACATCAATGTTAGTTGTGCCCTCATCTGTCTCATCATTCTTAGGCTACGTTCAGATTGCAATCCTTAATGCTCAATTCCAATTTTGTGCTCAAATCCAATTCTTTTTGGTTTTGCTGTTCACATTATCTGTTATTTGTGGCACAGATTCTAGTGTGAACTGATCACGTTTCTGAAGTGACCCGCATGCGCAAACAAACAAAACGTCACATGCAGCATGGCGCGCTGTGTAGAATATATAAATATAAGTCAACATTGACTGAGAGCAACAAAGTCAGCCTTTACGGTCAAATTGAAGTGAGGTGGAATCCAAATAGCCAACTATTGTAGGCTACTAAAGCCGTTAAACACTCACATGGCAAACTTTCTCCGCCAGGCATGATCATGATCATAGCCAGGCATCTGCCCGTAGCCGTTTTCTTTCTGCGTTGATCGTGTGCATTGATACATTGGGCAACAGTCAGGCATAAAGCTGTTGATCAAATTGTGGGGCAAGGAGGCAGTGTTAAAAAAACATGCAAAATGTTTTCTTTTAATTAATTAGTGTATTTCTGCTTCTACAATTTAGACTACTGTATTTAGGCCGCATTGCACTGTATTCACGTGTGCAGTATCCAAGCTCATTATTTAACATGTTGGAAGTCGATGATTGGCTCCACGTAGTATTGTGCACCTCGCTCTGTCCATCCAGTGACTACTTCCTTATTTAGCCTACTGTATGTTCACTTCAGAGTAGGACTACAACTTCTTCCACGCAGAGGTAACACATGTCGACCAACAATGGCCATGAGTGAGCCTGATTACACTAGCGAGGGCGAGTCACACATTGGATGTCTATCTAGAGTGACGTCAAAGTCGACTGAATTCTGATTTGACTGTTCAGACTGAGATTGCATTTAAAAGAATCGGTGTGTTCGATTTAGTACCACATATAAAAGCGGCCCAGATCTGATTTGAAAATATCGGATTCCATGTGATTTGTGTTGTTCACCCTGCTCTGAAAAGATCAGACCCGGGTCAATCGGGGGCGAAACAATTCAGACATGGGCCAGATTTTTGTGCAGCGTGAGCGTAGCCTTAGTTACTTGCGTAAATTATATCAGTAGTGTTAAGCGCCTACCAAAACATGCGTGGAAAGCAAGTTAGAGAACACAACTCAAATCCTGCAAATATTTCTTCAGGACTTTGGTTGCGTTCACAATCCACTTGGATTACATCTCCCTGGCTTTCCTGTGCCACCTTTACCTATTCGGACGGACCCACCGTTGCGGTATTTGTGATGGGCTCTTCAGTCTAAATGCAGTTTGATCAGAGCTACCCGTGTCTATCCTCCTAGCCGAGAGAGACACAAGGTTGAGTGTGGGATCTTATCTGGTTCAGTGCGTTGACGGACAGAACAATAGTGTAGAGCCAATGTGGAACCACCCCACCTTCCTGTCTCACTCCACCCCCCACACCCGAGTAGAGACGATGTCACGTCCCGTTTCCTTTCAGCTCAGGGTTCTACTGAGCAAACACCTATTGCTCCTGTAGATCTACTATATTCCATCTCTCTTTCTCTCTCTCTCGTTAACTGCTGTTCTCTCCCTTCTGTCATTGTAGCGAGGGCTGAAGAATGTTTTTGATGAAGCTATCCTTGCTGCCCTTGAGCCTCCTGAGACGCAGAGAGAGAGGAAATGCTGTCTATTTTAAACGCTGTTCCCATCTCTTTGCTCCATCCCTTTTCCATTCTCCTCTGCTCTTTTCCTTCCTTGTCCTCTTCTAATCCTATTCACTGCTGTTTTCTCCACACACCCCCC
>JAODLL010076515.1:0-16083 GCA_026546735.1 Forbesichthys agassizii | reverse complement strand
CCACAAAATACCAACTCTTCATTGCAAGAGTGTTTGTCTACCATTCAGAGCACAATGGGCCAATCAGCTGAAGCTTTTCACAAGATGGTAACTAAAGCGTGTGTAGAACATTTTAGTATCCACTGACACTTTCTGATTTTAAACATTCTGATTGGGTGACATAAAGGTAGGTAGTCCAATCGTATGTAATAAAGTTTTTAAAGTGCAACTGCACCTCAGCTCTGAGCCTGACTCCACCCACTACAACTTCGAAAAATGCGTCAAGGAGATAAGTGATGGGATGTTCATTAACATTAACAGTAATATTTGAATTTTATGATGTGTGAGCGTACTTTGTGTACCAATGTAAATAAGCCAGGTGTGATTTTAACTGATATGACGTGTAGTTGTTATCAGCCCATAAAATGCAGATGTTTATAAAAACAAGTAATGTTGTCAATATTAACACCAGCATTAATGTGTCTCATCATCACAAATAAATCCTATTACTTTGTTTACAGCTCAAAAAACACATTTTAGGGTGCAGTTACACTTTGAAATGTGTAGCACTGCCTTTATGACAAACGTTTTTCAATTGAGCTCCCAGGGGTCCCAGACTGAAACTCACGGTGAGGTAAAACTGTAGCAAACAAGCTTTGTTTTAAGTTACACATTACCAATTGGATGTTTTCATTAAACGCATACATACTATTTATAACCATATAGCTTGCTGCAATAGTAATGTTTATACGGCCTCTAATACAGCTCAACCTTAAGAAGGAAATTACCATCAACAGAGGATGAACCCAAACGTGTTTACTGATTGGATTAATACAGTATATTGTTGAGATGATTTAACCCTCATCTCTTCACTACTGTCCGACCAGAGTGATGGTTCTCTACAGATGGGAGACTGTGGACAATCCCCTATCCTAGAAGCCATACTGTACATTTAAAGGTAAAGTCAGCTCTTTAAATGTAAGCTAATACGCTTTTTGTAAAATTCACCAAATATCTCCTTGTATTTTGCTATCTTACTGTCCTGTGCGCATTGAAAAAAAGTATCTGATACTTCTACACAGCCCTGGCTCCTTAAGGAGCATAAGCAAAGTATCGTATCAACATCGGACGACCTCAGAGAGATACTGTTTTGATTTGAGCTCAAAGTTAGCAAAAATGACTGAATATGCCTTTAAACAAATGAGACCCCAATAATACATTTATTTGGTAGACAACAACCACAATTTAAAGTGGTGGTGATTATAACATTTCTGGCCACAAGGGAGCAGCGATGAGCACAAGCCAGACTCATAATTTAATCATTCTGCATGCTGCTTGGATTAGCCTGGAGGCAAAATGCTACTCTTGCACAGGTTTTATGCATGCGTACAACTACATTATGCAAATACCTTCCCAAACAGCAGGAGCTTTAAAAGTACTTTGCATAGGGACGTTCACGCACACCGTCTCTAAGCAGCAAATGTTAACAACAGGTCAATAGCACAAGGCTTTACTTTCTACAACTTGCCTGAATGTATCTATCTTTTTTATATCAGATTAGAGATTACACATTTGAATCAGGGTTTTAACAAGGGATACTACAGCCAGTTGGATGTGCTCACATACTTTCCTCCAAATGTTGGACAAGGTACTAGGTGTATGATGTATATGTACCGCTATAGTCCTAATGACATGTGCGGTCATTATTCTGACAATGTTGTTTATTTACCGACTGACACATTCACCTAATTACAAATGTACATATTGCATGTGGCTATGGATATAAGCGAGGAATAAATATGAACAACATGGAATTGTACGTTCATGTAGGGAAGCATATAGGTAAACTATTGATTAGCTCTGGACTCTAGAACCACTAGAGTATATACTTTATCCCTGTAGTGTGCATACTACAGTAGTCTGGCATGGAATATGCACAGTGCCATACAAGGTCACATCTCAGCACGAAGCCTCTCTGGGCTCACATCAACTAAATCACTGGTCCTAGTGCACATAGCCACGTACTCACTGTGGGCATATTTGTCTGCCTGATGGGGTCTCTCTGTCTGCCTGTCTGTCTGATGGGGTCTCTGTCTGCCTGTCAATTCAATGGGCTTCATTGGCATGAATGTTACAATGAACAATATTGCCAAAGCACTTTACAATAGAATAATGATTACAACAGTTGCTAAAATCACAAAGAAATAATAAATATATCGTCTGTTTCTGTCTGTCTGGCCAGCCATTCACTCTGTCTGTCTGATGTGGTCTCCGTTTGCCTGTATGTCTGCCTGAGTGTCCGATGTGGTCCCTCTGTTTGCCAGACAGTCTGTGTTTGCCTGCCTGCCTGTCTGTCTGCCTGTCTGCCTGTCTGCCTGTGCGAGCCTGTGTGGGACCCATCTCTGCGTCTCAATGTTTTATAGATGAGCTGCAGCGTATAGCAACGCCGCAGATGAAAGCGACTAGGAGGAATTAATCAATGGCACAGTCCTAGAGAAAGATTTATAGAGAATAAAGGTTAAATGTGACGTCGCCTAATAAATCTTCCTCCCTGCAATCTCCCATTCTCTCCCCCTTTCCCTCTTACCCCCTACACTGTGCATATCTGTCAGTCAGTCTCTCCCTAACTAACCCCATAACCCCAGCATGTTGACATGGTTGCCATGACGAGAGGATGGTGTGGACTGTATGCACTGAGCCGAGATTACCCTCCCACCACTGTAATATTAGATGCTTGCAGTGAACGCCAATCACCTAGCCACGCTGGGAGGGAATAAACACACTTTAACAACATGCACTGTAGCTCTTTATGGTGGAAATAGCCTTTTGACCTTTGGGGTGTGGAGTGGGAGCGAGATAGAGAGAATATGAGACGGTGAGATTTAAAAAAACAACAACATACTGCTAATGTGAGATGGAGAGAAAAAGCTAAACTGCATCCTGATAGTCGGGCGAGACTAAAACGGAAAGGGGGAACTATTAAAGGAGGTTGAGTGAGAAGGGTAGAGCAGCATAGACCCAGCCCACTGTTGAATTACAAAGAAATGACGTTTTGAAGCACAGGGAGAGACTGATGGATAGTTGGACCGGAGAAGAAAAATGAAAAGAAACTGACCCCCATTTGTTACGTTAAGTCCCATTACAATATAGCAGAGATCAGCTCAACGCAAACCCACCTTCATAGTGGCTGTCTATTATTTTATATATATATATATATATATGTGATCTAAGAAAGGTTAATGCTCAAAAACATTTTTTTAAGTATATTTAATCGTTAATATGCACTATGGAGATTAAAATGGTTCTCAATATGTGCAGAACGTGGTGCAGTACCTTCAGCTAGGATACACAGAGTGGCCCGCTATAGGCTTAGCATGGGCACAGCTGCTTCTACTCCAGCAGATGTCAATCAAGAGTCCAGGAGCTGCTGTCACAGAGAGAAACTGCTCATTGGACATGTTATAGTTTGTGGCTTATCGGGAAACACCCATACCCATCACAAGCCAACTCCTATCAAATATAGCTGGATGTACTGTGTGCAAAGCAGGATGGTGTTAGTAATAACTAAATGCATACTTTAAGTCCTGCAGAAAAAAAGTGAGTGTCTAATAATAGGCGGAGAAACAGCTGTTGGCTTGGGAAGCATGCAGGATCTAGCCAACATTGTGTTCGTTTACGACGACCCCCCATCCACACAATGATGTAAAGGGCACAAGTGATCGATATGAAACTGGGACCTTGTCATTCTGCCAAGATATAGTGCAGTAATACCTTTTGTCAGCTGTAAGAAGAGCCGAGTTAAAGTGTACATAATCGATTACAAAGCACTTTTCACCCTTCAGGAGCACTAGCTTTAAATGTCATTACCAACTATTTAATTATCCCCAGGACTATAAAGCAAAACAGAAAATAGTACAGATATATGGGTGGCTATTTTAACTTGTGGAATTATAGCTTTGCTAAACTGACATGCCAGATGTGTGTCTGTTAGACACTTCCATCTGGGGAGGCATCCATTGCAACTCTTAAGGCCAGGCGCTTTCAATGGAATACTTGGCAGGTGATTGAACTAACCTGTGAACCAGCATCGCCTGTTGTTAAATCCATTCTTGCAGTAGAAAAGTCAGGAGAAGAGTGAAACATATTTTAATATCTGTAGGGCCTGATGTTTTTTTATTTATTTTTAATTTATTTGTATTTATGTCGCCCCCGTCACACCTAAACCACGCCCCTAGCTAACAGTATGACGTTGGTTGCCACTAGGTCTCACAGGGCAGACCGTTAAATTAAATCAATGTTACATTTTGACACCGCAAACAACACAATTGCAGAATTATAACAAAAATGATTCTTCTTAAAAATCTATTTATTAAAAACATCCACAAAATCGATCATGTCAACACAGGAAAAACAAACAAACCAACAAATTGATGGTGTGTGTTTTTGGTGTCGTGGGCATTTGGCAATGGAACCCAATATTTTAGTGTTATGTGTATTTGTTATTGTAGTAAGGCCTATATTAATATACCGCCCCCACACAAACACACACACACAAACAGTGCATAAAACGATGTACACACATGCTGCACAGTACATAGTATACCATACAAACCCAGAGTCAAAGTGAAAGCATACTGCATTAAGTCCTGTTTCGGCACTCATACAAATACCTTTGCCCCCTTTCCCGTGTTGCTACTGGACGTATGTTTCAGTTGTTCCATTTTGCATCCCTGCAATACACGGCAAAATGGCATGAGGGCATTCCTTCCACGTTGAGTTCTATAACAGTGTCTGTCTGTGTACGTAGTTTCAAGAGTGTGTCCTAGATGTAGGAAACCTGGCATTCATTAGTTAAGATTAGTTAAAATATTAATTAAAACCGCAGTGCCAAGGCTTTCAAAGCAAAGTGCTCCCTCTTAAAAGAGCTGTACAGCTACAACGAAGCGGGCGTCATGATTTCAAGAGCAGCAAAGGGGGGAGTTGTCAATCTTGGGTTGGTTTAACGTCTGATCCGTTTCTGGAGAAGGCGTCTGCATAGCCTCAAACATGTCTCAGGGTATGGCGCACGTCGTGTGCGTGTGTGCGTGCGCATGCATGTGGACCTGTGGCAAGGTGAAACAAGCCAGAGCGAAGACTCCGGGCGCTTGTTTAAATGCCATTTATGGCTAAAGGGAAGAACGATACAAGCCATTCTGCGGCAGCCAGCTCCATCAGAGGTGGTCCTGTGACACATTCATGGTCCAAGCCTATCCTTCAGTGTGAAGGGCCAAGAACACCACCCCCACCCCCCCCCCTTCCCACAACTAAGAAAGCTCCGAGCAGATGAAGGAACTTAAACAATGCCTAAACCGATGCAACCAACCTGGACCATGTTGATTCCTATATAGAAAAAAAAGTTCTGCTTTTATGCTGCTCGCCCAAATTAGGAGTAGCAGCAGAGATATCGTGCCGAGGTCTAAATTAGGAAGTCAAGGGATGACTACACGGACTAACCTGGCCCACAGTGTCATCAACATGCCCCAGGCAACCTAACCTGAGCTCCCATTGCTCATAAACAGACATTAAGCTTTTGGTGTTACCAAAACATGCCGGCAGAACTTTCACTCAAAACACTCTGTGACTCACAGTAAGGTATTTACATATATCTAAAACACACACACACACACACACCACATTGATGACGTATTAGATATATTAGCAGGATATAGTTTTGAATATTAATTAAAGAACCTACAAGTAAAGTGTTACCAGGTTTGAGGCAGTTCAAGTGTGGGCGTGGCTACAGAGGTTAAGCCTATCTCAATTAGTTCAAATACTGGCAACAGAATGTGCGTTTCACACACACAAACACACGCGCAAGTACGTACATACAAACTGCATAATATCTCTCCTTGTAAAGCTTTAAAAAAAGTATTATTTAAAAAATCTTTCATATTCAAAAAGTAGAGTTCTTAAGGAAGATGAGATTTGTCCATTGATAAAAAGGTAGGCAAACTGTTGCTGTAGTGCAAAACCTCAGCACACGTTGTCGTCCATGGCCGACATTGCTACTCCATGGCACGCAAAGCTGTCAATCAACAGTCAACTCAACTCAAAACAGGATTCGGGCTAAATCCCCGAACACAGGCTAAAGAGTCTTTAGGCCAGTCTCAAATCCATTCAGAGCTTTCGGGGGATTTTCGCCATTCAATTTACCCCATTCAGCCCCTGAATTATTATTATCTGGTGGTTCTTTACAAAAATACAGTAAAATTCCGGTTTGCACATTTCCCCTTTCACCCTCGTGTATTATATTGCATCCCTCGACCCCAGTGGTTGCAAAATGGCTGCAATCAGAAGCCTTGGCATTTAGTGAACTCGACAAGACAATTTCAGGGCAAATCTGCCCCCGGCTGACGTAAGTGTTCCGTAGATTATTCCATAGCGTTAATAATAGTAGTCCTGTAGTATGGCACGGTTAAGGTCACCCTTAGTTTTCATTTAGCTTCCTTATCCAGGAAGTAAAATAAGTTTGGTGGTGATACCAGAGGCCACAAACAAACCTCGGAGGGGAAGGGTTCGTATGGGCCCCTGATCTCACATCTTATGGAAGGAGAGATAGTCCTAGTCAGTTTCTAAAAAAGAAAGAAAAGAAAAAAAAGCTAGTCGCAGATTTTCATGGGATTCCCAATTGCGGGTCGATTTATTGTCCATCGCTGCAGTTCCCAAGTCCAAGTCCCACCGGAGTGTTTCGGGTCAGTGTGTTTCCGAGAACCTGGATCAGTCACTCCCATTGTCCGTTGACCGGGAGCGATTGGGGATCCCAGAGGTCGTCTGCGGGAGCGTGCCGCGCGTGCGCGTGGCCTTTCCGCGTGCCGGCACTGCGCGCACGCGGAGGGGAAAGCATTTGTCAGTCCATGTCGAGGTCCATGAGGTGGTTGCGTGAGCGAGGGGTGTGGGCGGTGTTGCGGCAGCAGCAGTGGGCACACACCACGCCCAGAACCAGGGAGAACAGACCCACAGCTGGAGGCAGGAGACAAAGAGACAGAGATGAGAGAGAGGAGACAAGGAAGACAGACAGACAGACAGACAGACAGACAGACAGACAGACAGACAGACAGGGCCCGAGGTTACCTCCATATCTAGCCTCACTGCCTACACTGACCTGTACAAATACAGGCTCCCCCTGTTTGTGTGTCCCGCTATGCATTCATCTGACACATACAGTGAGTGGCCTGTATTACACGTTCTGTTCATTTCTGAAGTGTAAAATTGTAGACACGACTATGGCACCAACATAATCTAATGAGCCGTGTTTTACATCTGAATAGTAAGCACGAAAATAAATAGACACAATGATTAAAAATGAAATCAACAGCCAAGCAGAAATTGTCTGAAATAATAAAAAGGTATTCTGCTGACCAGACAATATGACAGAAAACAATGCAACAACACTATTTGCAATGTTTAGTTTACCTAGAGAGGCTGATGCTCCATACAGCAGAGGTAGCTTGAGGGAGTCCCACACTAAGGGGATGGGAGAGAAGGTTGAAGACCACGCAGGAGATTTGAGTGAAACGTCAATTGACTAATTATTTTCCAACACATACATAAGGTTATGGATGTGAACACACGCACGCGCACGCACACACACACACCCGCCATGCTCACCAGCCATGCGAACAGAGAGAAAGACTTGAGCGGAGGTCAGTATTCCAGCTTGTGTCCAGGCTCCGGTGGAGGCCGACAGGTACCAGGGGGTGGCAGTACACTGGTACCCACCGCTGTCCCTGCACATAAGAACACAGAAGAAGAAGAAGATGATGATGTCACAACACACGCAGTACATCTGTTGTGCTGCATTATATTTATATTGATATAAGCACATGCGTACTATGGACCCAGTGAGAACTACATTTCAGTTTATTTTTTACTGTGATTATTTGTATATTCAAAACGCTCATTACAGGTGAAATATCACAGAAGCAGGCTGCAAAAGGTCCATTTCTCGCTTTACATCTAGAAAAGGACCTCCCACTGCTCTCTTCTCCTCACCCAGAGCACCAGCAAACACTTCTCGATAACGGTTGCCATAAATAACATACACACCAACACAAACGCGCACACACACACACACACAAGCGAACACACAAATGTGCATCCCGAACACAAACGTACGCCCAAACACAAACGCAAAACACGTACCCGTCCTGAGCGGCGTGAATGTTCAGCACGTAGGTGTGTGTGTCCCTGCGCTCCAGCGACAGTTCACTGGAGGAGTTGTGGCTCTCCATGCGCACCACGCCGAAGCGGTCCACATAGGCCAGGCGGGCACCGGTGGTGGAGGGGTTTCCTCCGCCCCCCCGCAGCCCGGAGAAGAACCAGTGCACCTCATAGGCCAGGTCGTCTGGAGAGAAGACGAGGGGGGGGGGGGGGGGGGGGGAGGATGAGTGCATGTTATTCCCTTGGCGAGTCATTGGGAACAAATGCGGTACCCAGTTAGCTTAGTTGGCTAACGTCAAAGACGTTATTGATATTCTGTGTCAAACTGGCGAGAACTAAAAGACACCACGACGACTTCCACGCCTCAATAAGTCAAAGCCCCTCGGCTTAGACTTATTTACGAGAAAGGTGCACACAGACGGACAAGTGCTCATCCCACGTGGTGACAAAATAAAATCTGCAGACATCATACAGATCTTTTCTCTTACTGGTGGTGCGTGGCAAAGGAAAGAGGTAGGAGGGAAGATGGGGCAAGAGAAAGGAGAGAGAGAGATAGAGAGAGAGAGAGAGAGACAGAAACAAAGAATGAGAGAAGCAGGCTCTGATAGGGACAAGAGGAGCCAACTAGTCATTAGACTGTCAGCGTGAGAGCGGCTATTAGCACTATACCACCCCCCCCCCCCACACACACACACACACACACACACAGAGCTTAGCCATTCTATGCCATTTTGCAAGAAACAAAACAAAGAAAAACAAAAAAGGAGGGAAAGACGCATTTTATGACCCACGTCTGGGTGAACATCCTAAGAGGGGGAATGCGTGAGTGAATGGAGATAAGGCGAGGAGGGATCAAAGCTAAATTAGAAGGGGGCGTGTGGAAGAGGGAGAAATACTAAATGAGGGTGATGGAAGGTGACGTGGGATATCTCAGAACCATAAATTATATCTAAAGTGATGCAAATGTAGCATCGGAGCTGGAATCTGCCATTCAAAGCCTCCATTTCATTTTGTGAATTAGCTTGCCTGCGTTTCGATGTTCACAAGGCCTTTGCCGTCACATTATTTGACAAGCTGATCCGTTAGTGCAGCTTGCGTCGACCAAAATGGAGATTACGCGGTCGGTTTTAACGCTGACGACGGCGGAAGACAAGAGGCCTTTGCTCATTTCCGCGGCGAGTCGAGCCCTGTGCAGATGAAACAGGAAGTGACAAGCGGGTTTGACATTTCCGCGAGGGCCAACTGACCACTCAACTGTCTGATGAACGTGGTTCCGACAATGAGGAAACGATTAGCTCCAACGAGAACAAACTTTTCTTTTTGCTACCATCCTGCAGAGCTAACCTCCGCTATACAATATATATTTCACTGTAGACCTACATCTTCCACATAATTATGGTAAGGTGTCACAACCTTATCTTAAAGTCCTAGACTACTAGTTGCTAGGCAACACTGCAATTAACTATGAATGCGCCTATTTAAAGCTATACAAAGTAAAATGCTCATTAGATCATGAACATGAAAGTAGTTAGTAGCTACTCGAACAGGGCACACAAAGGAGTCAACTGGATAGATGTTAACTTCATAACACTTCTTTAAAGCTACTGGGTCAAATACAGACCAAACAGATTAGAGTAAAAAAAATGTTAGTCACACAATGTTTGACTGCGATGTGAATTTGTTTTTTAATTGATGCATATAACCTTGTAAATGGTTCAAATCCACGAGTATAGTCTGTGATTTATTATTAACAACTGTTATTTCATCCCACGCAACAGTGACAGCATTCTGCGCAGGCGTATTTCCACGGCTCCTCGGCACCTTGGGGCTTTTAATGCCACACACTCGTCATGGATCAAAGGCAGATTTAGCATAATTCCTATAGAGTGACATGAACCTGGGCTGCTTGTCTCAGCAACGAGACTAGCGCTCTTGACAACAAGCTATAATTAGAAGACTCTCCTCTTCTCTGACACTTTGTCCTCCTGTCATACTGATGTTTTTCCTTTCTCTCATGTTTTCATTTGCACGTGCGTGCGCACACACACACACACACACACACACACACACGCACGCACAAAATATTGTACTGTAGTAATATGTGCCTAAATATTTTACTGTATAACCTGTGTATTCTGTGTATAACATGCATGTAAGCATAGCAGGTTTCACCCATGTGGGGAATTCATAAAATAAACACACATTTAAAATAATAAACCTGCATAATCACAACTAAATCTATTGATAAATAATGGTGGAATGCATGCTAAATAACATCCAGGAAAAGTTTGACTGAAGTGGATTCGTGGGAAAGAAGTCCTCTCCTTCGTTTGGCAACTGTCAAGAAGTGCACTTGAACAAGGCACTTGTCCCCTAACCTGCCACCAAAGAAGCTTCATAGCTCTTACACAATGACTCTTCTATAAGCTTCTATAAGGATGTCACTGACAAAGACCACAATAGGACTTCCCCCATTGAACCCCAGTGGTTAGGAATCTCTTGGAAAAGAGCATTTCAAGCCATACGGCACACAAGAGCGTCCAGCGTCCCGTTGAAACATGAGTATAAAATGTACCGGTTTGCCGGCAGATGCTCCTGCAAAAAAAAAAAAAAAGTTCTTCGATGCGCCTCTGATGGAATATCTCGCTCCCTTCTTGCGCTGCCGGCCAATAAAACCCAAAACGGCTGTCTGTGGAAATGAAGTCTGATTGGGTTTCCCGGGATTAATCCCATGGGGGGAAAAGTGCACAGGGTTTTTTTTTTTTTACAGCCCTTCGCGCACAATGAGTCTCCACACGCACGCACACGCGAAAACACATCGCCTGCGCGTTCGCCCATATCACACGGACGTGCGCATATGCTGGACGTGCGCGCAGGTGTGATTGCGTGAGCCCATTGTCTCTAATTGCAAAAACACCCAGTTTTGATGGAAGCAGACACAATGGATGGACGGAGGCGGAACGCAGAGGGCTGAACGACAGACGAAAGCCAAGTGGAAAGTGGTTAGGAGAGAGTGCTTAGCAACCATTTGGGGCCGTGCTATGCACTCCATTAGCTCTGCGGAGTTGAAGAGCAACGCGGAGTTTTAAACGCAGAACTTTTGTTTTGAGGCTGAGCATTCAGATCATTCAGAGCCGATGATGTTTTCAAATTACGAGAACAAAACTAAAAAAATTCACCAACAACAATGGAATTCATAATTAGCTGCACCTTAATATAATTAATTAATGAATATGTTGCGGGCTACCAAACTGTTTGCTAGATTAATGCGCCACGATATTGCCACGATATTGCCTTCTTGGTTGCTGCAGTAAACAAGCCATGGTATTTAACATTTACAAACGCAAACAGCATCTTCATGAAGTGTTCAGCTCCCTGAATATGCTGTCAAAGCTCTCAACCAGCAGCAGAGGTTACAGACAGTAGGCGTCCCTCCAAAACATCTAGCGCTCTTTTAGCGCTGGCCTTTACGCAGTACTTTAGTTCAACAGCATCTAGAGCGGTTCCCCGTGAGCGGCTAATGAAGCTCTCTCATTTGCTCACGATCCCGCTCTGCGCACATCTTGTGTCATAATCTACCAGTTCTCCTCTTCATCTCTCCACCGCCATTTTATCCCACTCCTCCTTTAATGCTCCCACCATTAACAGCCTCACGAGTTCTGTCGCCCATACCGCATTTTACGCGCCATTTGCATTCCCTTCTCGTGCTCACTCTTTTATTGCCTTTTCTATTCACTCAGCTTACCAGTCTGTTTAGCGTTCTCTCACTCCCTCTCTCTCTCTCTCTCTCCCTCCCTGACTAATGGACCATGAGATGGGCTAATTAACGGGTGCCTGTTGGTACCGCAAAGACTGCTGGGTAATTTGGTAGCATGGCTCCAGTATGCTGACGAGAGGAGAGGAAAATGTTAATATCTTGAAAGCTATATTTTTCCTGCGTCCAGGATGAAATCTATTTAGTTCTTGTATTTAATGACGTGTTTAGATTTTTGTTTTAACCCTCACTGGAACGCCAATGTGATTCAATGTTAATCTACTATACGATCGAAAGGTAGATTGCACTTGCAGGAAGCTTTGACAACATTACCTGGAAACCGAAATGCAATATAACCCAGCTGAGGTTGGAAAAAAACAGGAGGTTTTAACTGAGATTCAACAACACTGAGTAAAACTGACATAATTATTAAGATTAATACATACAGTAATTACACTATTTTAATTCTGCATGAAAGATATTAAGGTTATACTTTTAGTGCCATAGCTGACGCAAGAACACATTTTAACATCATGAACTCCTTTAGCTTTGATGGACACTTGTGACAGCAGGCTTGTCTTTTTCTGCGTGCGTGCGTGCGTGCGTGCGTCAATGCACCACTCCAAGCTAAAACAAACAGCAAAAGTCTTTGTGAAACAATAAAAAACAAAGCTGTTTTCACTCCCGGATGAATAGACTGGCACGTCGTGTTCTTTGAACAATGGCAGGGCAACACACACACACACACGCACGTTGCAAACAAACACGTTTTAGCAATGCCAGACTCCAGCGAGGAGGTAAAAAGGCACATCATTATTGCCGACGACGTCACTGCAGTAGACTCCTCCGGAAGTCAAGGACATGTACCAACAGTCGAACACACACTTAACATCCCGGCATGCCGGTCATTCCAGGGGGAGAGGCGGCCTGCCTGCCTGCCTGTACACATCAGCTGGTTGCCAGGACAGATCAAACAACACAGGGGTCGTCAGGCAGGCCAAAAACACCCCGGCGCACAACATTCCCTCCATATTAGCCGCTATAGTAGAGGACGAAGGTCAACTATACATCTAGGACAGGGATATTCAATTACAAATTCAAGCGGGACAAATTTTATAAAGAAAAACTGTAGGTGGGCGACATATTTTCAGCAACAATTTCACTTTTTTGCAATTATATTAAATGATTTAAAATAAACAAGTAAACGCACAGTAATTATTTGGTAACATAAATACAATGTACAGTAACCTACACATGGGGTTTGCATTCAGAAACTTAAAATCAGTCCGGTTTACAATGCAGTGTTCTACAACTGAAATTACATTCGTTAGACAAAGTAAATGACTACGGAAACAAATAGTGGTATTGGCACCAGATTCCAGGTATTCTTACCAGTATGCGTTCAAATGTGACTAGCACCATACCCAACCCTTTATCTTCAGGAACTACAGGAGATATGTGCACACCTGTATGGACAGGTCTGGACTACTATATATTACATTTACAAACAGACTATGTCCTGATGTCTTGGCTGTAGAGCATTTAATAATAACTAATTTACAGTAATAGATTGACTTGATTACTTGTATAGTGGTTAAACACTGTATTGAACTAGTGTAGTGGCCAAGGGTGCATTCCCCTCGTGGGCAACATGGGGTACTTGGTGGGCCGCATTTGGCCCGCTGGCCGCTAATTGAATAGGCCTGCTGTAGGATATGTATTACACAGCGGTTCCCAACCTGAGTGTTCCATATTAGCCGCTACAGTAGACCTCTATAGTAGACCTGTATTGTAGAACACTATGTTGTAGATGTCGCCCTGCTCCAACACACCTGATTCTAATGAATTTAGTGAATCCCCAGGATCAGAGTTGAAACCATTGTATTAGAATACAGACAAGTAATCTGCCCAGCTGAAGGACAGAACAGAAGGCGATGTGGGAGGCCGCTGGCGCTATTATTCCGACAACACAAGCCATTACCAAGTCAAGATGTCAATTACACTAAGCAAAACAACATAAAGGTTCCCAGTCATATCTAGACGAGGGGTCTTGTGGTTAGCCGTTGGCCTGATGAAGGCCATGCTTACACAGGATGCAGTGATACAGTCGTCTGATTGAGCAATGCTCGCTTCTGGAAGATCGACATTATTTGACTCTAAGAGGTGTAGGAAAGTGCGTGGGTGGGTGTGTGCGTGTGCATGCGTGCATGTGGGTGGGTGGGTGCACGCGCATGTGCGCGCGCATGTGTGTGCAATGTGTGTGCAATGTGTGTGTATGATAATGCCAGACCCTTCTCTTAGGTATGCTGAATTTCAGTTCTCCTGTTAGGGCTTGTTTTACGATAGATATGACGAACATACTATAAATACACACACACACACACACACACAAAACAGTTCATGTTGTAATTGTGTGAAAACAATAAGCTGCCCCACCCAATCCACCAACACACACACACACACACACAGTCGTGCATTTCTCCACACAAAAGACAAACACACATACGGCGCTGTTACACAACACCTAGTTGGGTAAATGTTCACCACCGAGCAGAACAAAGCTGGTATGCGTTTGAATTTGATGTTGTGCAACACCCCTTCTCCGAACAAGATAAAAAATAAAAAAGCCTTGGGAACACCTATTTGTGTGTGTGTGTGCGCACGTGTGCATGTGCATTTGTGTGTGAGAGAGAGAGCACACCTAAGTTAATGTTTAGCTGCAGTTAATAATAAAATCCAACAAAAGTGCCTCACCTTTGGAGAATAAAAGACACGTAATTCAATACCCGTTTGCTAATTGACTAACAGTATAGCCTGTGAAAACCATTGTCCCTTAGAAGGCAAGGATCCAGTAGACACTAGGACGTACCACACCCTCTGCCGGATCACCTTTCCTAACTGAGCCAGGCAAGGTTTTCTGATGCATTCTTTTCCTCTGGCTAATTATTTTATAATTGCCGTTCAAATTCGTCAAACTAAGGCAAAAGCGTTTTGAACTTAAAATGTTTCGACTTAAACTGTAACACAGGCCATCGTATATGAGTGTTTGCTGGGAGCTATACCTCCTCAGACCATTTGCGTGCTTTCACTGTGAACTCAAAGAAAACGGAAAATAATTTGAAAACATTTGTTTGCTATTGTGAACGCACCTCCGTGCAACGCCACGCCACACTAGACATAGCAGATCAAATCAAGGAACATCAAGGTCACATTCAAGCTGCCTGTGTTCATAACGAGGCTCTGATTATGTTCCATTAGCTTGCGTATAAAAAAAATAAAAAAAAGTGTGTCACTACAAAAGGTCGGGTGCAAGAGAAACTCTCACACGTTGATGCACGTTTGAGGAAACTGGTTCATTTGTTCCATACTAGCCTGACACAAAACAGGAAGTCTGTGCAATGAAACCACATGACTCGCAGGGACTATATCACGCAGATGAATGGTCAACCGTGACCCTGCATATTTACCCTAATTTGAAATATCTTCACTGTCATCTGGATGGAACATTTGTTCACTGGCTTATTTCTATACGTCTGCTGCAAAGTAACCAATCATCTATCTCACTGGGAAAGGGGACTCAACAGCAAAAAACCTGACCCAAAGGCCTGTTAGCAACATTCCAACACTGTGTGTGTGTGTGTACACTATCATTCCTATGGTAATCCCCTTCCAGAAGGGATATTATTACATTTGCTTGTTCTTAGACACACCTTGCATGTGTGTACACACGCACGCGCGCGCACACACACACGCACCTGTTAGGACCGGAAAAATGATGCGTTCTAGACTAGGTCTGGATAAATACATAGTCATGACTCACAACGATGCGCGTCTACAGGCATAAGGCAAGACTAATGCAGCGCTGAACATCTGTACGCGCGCGCACGCGCACACACACACAACACACACACACACACACAGATTTAACGGTGCTCTGCAGGGAGCGAGGAGGTCTGTTCTGTGTATTTGGCCGTATCGCTTATCAGGCCGATGCGAGACAGAAGGAAAACACATGACGGAGGGGAGGAGGGAGAGAGAAGATGGATGGACGCAAGAGGAGCCTTACAGCATGGGGGGAAGGAGAGAGAGAGAGAGAGAGAGAGAGAGAGAGAGAGAGAGAGAGAGAGAGAGAGAGAGAGAGAGAGAGA
>JAODLL010076504.1:0-16084 GCA_026546735.1 Forbesichthys agassizii | reverse complement strand
TATCATATTTGTGTAAATCTTTTTTTCTGACACTTCTCCACACAATCAGATGTAATATGGCTGATCAATGTGTTGTATTGCAAAGTACAATATATCTTGCTGTGTGCTTTAATGGTGCTCCAGAGATGTGTGGCCATTTCCCATGTGTTCCCTGACCTTAAATAAATATGCATATGTCATGTGGGGGGGAAAAAAAATAGCAATGAAAATAGAGCCAGAAATCACGCATGACTAAGTTGGTCTGGCTTTTCTGGGTCAGCAGCAGAAAGAGGTATGTGTAATGAAAGCTTTTGTTTTTCTCTCATCAATTGTGTGTTTTTGGACTTAGAGTCTGTGCTGTGGGTTTATGATGGTAGGACAGAAGTAGCAGCAGTATAGTTTGTTTTAGATGATCCCCTAAAACTTCAAAAGTGCACTGAAGATGCATGGGGTCACAAAAATGACAGAGCAAAGCTGTTAAGCATATATTATGATCTAAACACCTAAAACCATTATCGGCTTCTTACTGTTACCTCAGCCAACATTAGTTGCTGTATATCTTCATAAAGTGACTTGAATGTAAATAATGCAGTCGACAGTGGATTACACTCTTTATGAAAACGTCACAATTTTACCAGTATCCATACGTACTTCATCCATATTCCTTACTCCCCTCCACTCTATTCTACAGGGCTCGCCATTCATTTAGCCCAGAATGTTTACAGAGAACACACAGAGACAGCATTCTAATGTCCTTCTAATTAGCTGTATAGTTTAGCATGTGAGCTCCAGCATCCCTGCTGTGGCTAAAACCTTGGCAGTGAACTGTGGCTGGAACAGCATTGCTATGATTTCATACTTCAGTCCATTGCCTCCGGCCCTATTGAAAACTTAATATTTAAAAGGCATCTTTTGGAGAGCTGGAACACTGTCTCTCCTTTTGTTTACATAGAGTTATGCCACACTACACAAGCTGCTGGTAAGCTTACACTCTGCCAGACACAGGGAGATGTGGTGCTTGGCTTGTCATACAAACACAGTTTTGATAATAACTCAGTACGGCAGGGTTATCTACAAAACTTTAGGCATGGAATGCATCCGGTCAGATATAATTTCAGATTAAATTGTTTGCATCATTTTTTTCATATTGGATGGTCAAATAGTGAACATTTCTCTAAACACATTAAGCATTGAACAGCTATAGTCACAAAACATGATTCAATATTGGTAACAACGTTCTGATATAGCACAATACTCTGCTGCAAATGTATTATCACATTAAGTTTATCACTATATATTTTGAGTGATTTGTCTTTGTGACAGATGTGCAATCTGCAGTCTTGCAGTGCACATACTGTATTAGGCATTATACAGCAGTTCTGACCAAGTGATCTGATTGGATGAGAGGCATTCCATGAGTGCCAATATTTCAGTCTAACGCATTGGGACTTTTAACTATGCATGTACAGTGTATCACTCCACTTTACCAGTGTTCTTCTAATAACAGTTGCTAATTAAAAAAAACAACGCACTTCTGATACGCTGTTCAAGTGACTCAACATATTTTTCTTTACTGGCTGTATTGTGTGATAAATGGAAACAGGCAAATGTACATGACTACATGATACAAACATTGATGTATTGGATACAAATTAGCTAATCTGCGTTAACGTGAAAATGTATGTAACAAGCTAGCATGATGTTTATGTTTTGCTTGGTAACAGTCCAGCCACGCAGTTGCTGACACAGAATCAGAGGGATTGTCGATAGGAGTTTAGAACTATGGTTGAAGGACTATTTATGTTGGCGGAGTCGAATTAATCATTAACAAATCATTTTCTGTTTGGCACTTATTACTATTATTTACAAATAAAATGAGTGCGTCGAACTGTTGTATAAATGCAATAACACACTCAAGGTCGTGGGTTAGACTGTATACGGCCTCATACGTACCTACGACCGAATCACACCCGTGCGCCCTGCCTCTCATGTGTTATTGCTTAAATAAAATATGCCATTGTTTTCTTACTGAGAGATCCTTCCCTGCCCACTTGCATTCGTCTCTTCTTGGGGGAGATGCTGGCCAAGAAATCTGAAACACAGAATAAAAGCTCACAGGCCAGTGTGACAAATGTATGTGTGTGTGTGCGTGCATGTGTGTGTGCGTGTGTATGCATGTGTGTGTGCGTGTGCGTGCGTCCACCTGCATGTATGTGCCCGCCTGCATGCAAGTGCATATAGTATAATGGGTGAGAGTTGCGGGGTCACAATGCAATTTGTTCTCTACTTTGTTTCCGTTTACTCCATTATTCATCCAGGTGCAGGTAGCAGCTAGCATGCCTGTCACAGCGTGTGATCCAGTGTGACAGCTCTGGCCTGAAATATTCATGAGGCACTTCTAAGTAGAAATACAGTCTCCAGATAGCCAAGACCCTTGCTGGCACTCTGAATGGGGAACTGCCTACATGTGGACTTACTGTAAAAACACATGGATGGATGGATGGATGGATGGATGGATGGATGGATGGATGGATAGATAGATAGATAGATAGATAGATAGATAGATAGATAGATAGATAGATAGATAGATAGATAGATAGATAGACGTCTACACATTCAAACATAATATGTTTACCTGTGCATAGTCTCTGCTGATGTTGAGAAGGTTGAATGAGAAGATGTGGTCCTTAGCTCCAACCACAAGCCTGCCCTTCTCCTCATCCAAAAGGAAAGTGTGGTATGCTGAGCTGTTGGCCAGACCGTCAAATGTCAGTAGGTTGTTAGACTCCAACATATCTGGAAGGGAAGAAAAATATTGTTGGTCAACTCACTCCTTGTCAGATTCAACCAATATACAAGAATGTATTTCCTACCAATCAATCAGGGATGCAGGCTACACACTTTTGAAGACCTTTGTCTCTGGCAGGCTCCATGGCCATAGTGGGGACATGTAGTTCATTGTGTGTTTGCTAAAACTTGTTGGTCTGGTTTTGATTGGTTGGGACAGGCAGGGTTTTAGTTTGTTTTAGTTTGTTTTAACGTTCCTATCGTTTCCATACAAGACAAGCTTTTCAGCACTATTGTATGACCATGACCAGAGATTTCCCTCTCTGTTTACAGCATATTAGTATTGCTGCTTGGTACCACATACACCAACAACACACAGATCACTGATATATGCGTCAGGGGTACTGTGTGAATTGTAGACTAAAAAAAGTTAAAGAATTGCTTTGTGTTGGTGTAAATCCTACACTGGCATCATCTCCATCACTCTATTCAGCGCCCTAAGTTTATGCCTTTATTTTTAAGTATTTTTTGGCTTGCTTTGTTTCATGCTATACCTTCAGCTTGGATGTTCTAAATGTGTTAGTCAAAACCCTTTTTCAGACACACAAACTGCCCTTCTACTGGGAACGATAGCTGACAGAGATCACTGCGAAGTCACTGCCAAGCTGACTTGGACTAGGAAGGTACTGGCAGAACTGGGAGCCAAGGAATAAATTGTCTGGCTATGGCAAAGTGACCTTGATGGACGCGGCCAAGTAGATGTTGGGAAAGCTCACAGTGGAAAACTGGGAGGAATGCATAATGCCATAATGCTCTCTTAATATGCCACAGTCCAAACTGCAGGCATAGTCTCAACCACAACAACCATTAGGTCAGGTCCATATGGTTACTTTTAGAAACAGACTTTTTACACCCTACAGTGTAATCCACCGGTGTGCCAACCGCACTAGGCGTCTTACAGTGTGGACATCGAAAGAATAACACATTATATGTAAGATTTGAGGATCTCATGAAGTAAACAACACATTACACCACCTTTCACACATCCTTTATAACCTGTTCACACAAACATTCATACGCAAAAACTTTGTTTTTACCGCATGTCTACCCACACATTGACCCACTCACCCTGCCCACCCACACAGCAAAAAGTGGAGAGCTACTGTATGGAAAAGAGAGGAGTAAGAGCAAACAAAAAATGGTATCTCTTCCTATTTTTAAATATCTTTTCATGCTTGTAGTCCTTTTCATTGTATCACTCAGGAAGTAAATATCAAACGTTCATAAATGTTTTAGCTAAGTGAATGTACCGCCTTTCTCTGAATGGTGTCAGAGGTTAGGGTTAGAGATACAGTATAGCAGTAACTTTGAGACATAATCAAATAAATAACACAAATAATATGTGGGTACTGTATGTGCCTTCAACAATTAGCAGGTTTTATTATCCATTTATCCATCCATCCTCATTCACGTATACATAGTCAGTTCATGTTAGAAATTTTTAATTTTATTTGTCAGTCAAATGGAAATAATTTTTAAAGTCACTATGAGGAGTTTTGCGATGAGTAATAGCATATCTCAACTTAAGGACTGCATTTCCCATGAGCCTTGTCGCAATGAGCTACATAACTGTACTCCCCAGAGAGAATAATGGAGAGGCAGCTATTATAACAGATTCAGATACTTTTGCATTTTTTAATTATCAGATTTGCAAGGAACCAAACCCGGTGGGAAGCTTTTGTAATAAAACATAACCACCCAAACAGGTATCACTTTACAATATGACTGCCCTCATAAGGGTTTATTAATGGTTTATAATACATGTATTAATTAGGTTATAAACTATGTATAAATCATTAGCACTATAACTGTGTACGTTTTACCTGTGGCAGTTTTTCAATTGTACCTAAAAACATTTTAATAGTATATTGAAGTCCCCAGTCTATGACTTATCCTAAAATTGTGTTGTTTTGCACAATTTTTTATACAATATAAATCCAGATTTAAAACGTTTTCACCTCTATAACTTTAACACATATAACTAAAAAAAAATTATAACTATAATGCCACAACGAGTAAAATGTACCTGTAATCAAAATCCATATATTTTCGCTAAGTTTATTTTTGCGCAGCCTCCATCCATTTATTCATCTTTTTTTTTCCAAGCCCACTATTCAATGCCCCACCCGGTTGTTTCTATACACATGCCCTGTAAGCTATTTGCACTTGGCATGTAGGCTAATGGTGTTTGATAACAGTTAGAAATATTCCAAAGGAAATAATAGCACATTTCTCAAATAATAGTTCTGAAATATCAGAGATAACCAGAAAGAACTACAAAATGCTTTTGATAGCGACAGTATCTTATAATTCCCCCAGTCTCAATGCACAATCTTGACAATGCACGTGAATGATAAACATGTAGGCTAGACTACAGGAACAACAATATCCTTAATATACTTAATATTCTCACAGGGTAAATCAGCCTACCTTGTTTAATGTTAAGATTATGTTTAGTTATGACTTCCTATAGTTTTCATTATCTTGGCTTGCTTTAGACATTTTTTGAGCACACCAGGATTTGTCTCACATCGATCTGTATCTCATAATCGCACAACACAAAACTTTACTGTACCATACAGTAAAGTTAGTTTTTGTCTTGGATCATCAGATACTATCCCTTTGATGTCCTGTTCTTGTGTTTATGTTAGTATCTCCTCTTGCTTTTTTGGCTTTCGAAAAAGCAAAAAAATACGACACTTCCCTCTTAGGCTTTTAGGATGTAAAACCATGTGTAGTCTAAAACGCATTAAAAAAGCATTTCTCCTAAAAGCTTGACAATTCCCCTGCGCATGACATAGGTTTCTACATTGACTGTTGTTGGAAGGGGAATATTTCCGAGTGGTTAGCTTCTTTTTTTAATAGGGAGATATATAATGGCGTGTGTTGTTGACCAGTGATCATGTTGACCAGTGTAGAGCCTAGTCTATGTCATAACCATGTGAAGCAAGACAGTTGTGCTGCAGCCATAAATTACGTAAATATTACTCTCAAATACTTCAATACATGCGATGGTGCTATCTATAATCATTTTCTGGTAGTGACCTTGTAATGTGTTTCTCTTTTGCGCAGGGGAGTGGGGTTCAAGTCCTGGGTGGGATATATTTAACTCTGGCGTCATATATGGTTTTAATAACTAAAATCATTGTTGTACAGACTTATAATTTGAGACCTTTTTCCACACACTTTCACCCCCCCCCCCCACCTAAAAATCCTATCCTGCGCCACTGCTTCACAGACTAAACTAACGTTAGCTGCTTGATATACTCAGGTTTGCAGGCATTCAAGGGGCCAAATATCTTTTTTTTATGTGCTACGTTTCTGTAGGCTATTACAGGTTAATTTTTAATTGAGCTGGGGTTAACTGTTTTAACAACATCAATTTAAAAACTTGTGCAATGGACTTCTGAGCCTCACCAGAGTCTAACCAGAGAAACAATGACATTGTTTAGTGAATCACTTCTCCCCTAGGTCTCGTGAAATTAATTCGGTTTTATTATTCTCGAGTCATTCCAAGCATGGTAAAAACATAGTGTATGCATTTGAGAAGGTTGTCCACTAAGAATATGTGACAAAGTGCATCCCGTATTGACTCAGTAAGAGGTGCATTTTATCGTTCAATAAAGGACAATCCCGTATTACGGATTACGGGTTGCAACTTTATAGTTGCTAACTACAGTAAGTGGTCTGGTTTATATAGATTGTTGTATAGTACTTTGTATGATAAATGTTTGTTTTACATATTTGGAAAGCAATGTTCAGGTCAAGCCTGATGTTTCCTTACACATAACATAATGATTCTGTCTCATTTTCAGTTAGCAAGTAAACATCTAAACTCTCATTTGAAGTATTGAGAGACCAAAGCCTAACATACTTGTAATAGCATACATGACAGCAAGATCTGAGATTTAACATAATAGATAGATAGCAGTAACTTGATCTTTCCAAAAAGTGAGCCCACATGAAAACAGTTATAATTTGTTTATGACGTTTAATATTGATTTATAAAGTGTTCAACCTAATTAATAAGATAGTTGTAAATCATTTTAAAATCCTTTATAAAAAGGGTAGTCTTATTGTAAAGTGGTACTGTATCATATAAGCATCATCAATGAGGAAATAGCAGAAAATTCCATGTAGTGCCATTAAAGTGTTGAGTGGTTACCGAAGTACAATTCATTTTGGATGAGAAGGAGAATAGAGAGATACCTTCTGCATGCTCTAATACCAGATTCCCTTAGTGGATTCAATTTCAACATTTGCCATTATCTCGCTCAGAAAGCATGTATTTGATGATATATTATTACACATGGACAAATTCTGCTTTTGTGAATGCAATGTGCAATGTGCATGCACTCACACAATAGTAATTATAAAGGGAGTTCACACCCAGTCTGACATTCATTGCCTGGGTAAAGTTGGTGGTTTCCTGTGTAGCTCAATATCCCTAGCGAGAGATCTGTACAGTATACAAAGTACTATATACTATACTATGTGAGCCAGCCCTTAGGCACACAGACTCCCCAATCCACATGTTAATATTTATTTATTGTCACAAGCTCAATGAATGAGATAAGATGTTGTCTTTAAGATTATTTAGGTTTATCAAATAACTGTTTCTAAACCCAAAACCTACTTTGATAAAAGCAAAACTAAATGTTCCATAATCATACAAATGTAAATATAATGCCTATGTATTATTGGGTGGGTACCAAGTAACAGTTTCAATCAACCTGTATGATAGCTGATGCAACAAAAGCATATTATAATCTATCTGGACACTTAATGTGCCAGTCAAAGAGATTACACATCAAGTGGAATCTGGAATCTGAGTACTTTAATCCTATTAAGGGATTACACAATTGCATACACATTTTCTGTCTGCAGAGAGAATGAAATTGCCTCAAGGTCAAATAAGGTTTCTGCAAAGTAGTTTTCAGTGCAGCCTAGTGTGCTGTGTCCCAGATCTACAGTATGTTCTGGTGTAGCCATGGTGATCAATCATAAGTGGAACCACTGAGCCCTTCACTGACAGTAAAACAACATGTCTTACCTGTGACCCCTTTAACCTTAGTCACTATTGTGTGCGTGTGTGTGTGTGAGACAGAGAGACATAATGTGTGACAGCAGTGTGTGCGTGTGTAAAATGTATGTATACTGTAACCCTCAGACAGACCAAGTTGAAAGCTGGTATTATAAAATAATATTGATTGCATGCAACCGCTGCTCTAAAAGTAAGGACAGGTGGCTGTGTATCTGTACAGTGACGTATACAATATAGGCTAAACAAACAACGCATCCCACATGTGTGTAAGTCATATACAAAGGAGAGGATTTTACTAATAGACAGGTGTGTGCAAATGAAAGCAAGCGAAAGAGAACGAGAGGAAGGAGGAAGGCATGGAGGAGGGTCAGAGCCAATCTAATAATTTATGTTTTTCCAAAGGAGAAAATTACAGCTTTGAGAAAAGCAAGGTTATTTTCCAAACAGCAATGGGTCAAGGAGAGTATGCCAGGAAAACAGGCATGGCCAGCTCTCTCTTCAACTACATCTGACTCTTTATCAGAGGACTCGACACAGCATCTCCAAGTCAGCTCGCAGCAAACCCACGCACACACACAAACACACACACACACACACATTCTAGAGGGGGTAGTGTCCATAGAAACAGACCATTTATTAAAAGCCAATCACCCAGAGACTAATACTCTATGGACAATGTGTGTGTGTGTGTGTGTGTGTGTGTGTGCGTGTGTGTTTGTGTCTGCTTATGGAGCATGTGAAACAGTACACAGAGCAGTGTGTTATTGGAAGGAAATAGAAACCAACAAGATGTTTAATGGAAACCGAAGCAACATGTTGGGACCAGACCACTGCTTCGCTAGTCCAGCGAGTTAGCCATGCCAATTCCATAGCACACATCACTATCTAATAGCCATTGTCTATTGTGAAATACACATTAGCTGCCACACTATCTTCGACTCTCACTAAAGCCCACGCCCACATTTTATTGTGACCTGCGCTTTGATGATCATGTTTATGGCAGAAACAAGATGCAAAAGCACGTAAAAGAGAAAAGCAAACAATGCACACACTAGCGCTCAGACAAAAAACAGGTGTCAGCTGCTTAACTGCTATGTCTGCACCCCCACTCTGGTTCTCACCCTCCTTATTAACGTAGCCCTGTGTAGTGCTTGTAAAAAGTCCCAGCGCCTGTTACTACTAACAAACTAGCGTCTATCACATTCTCTGTATCACCGCTGGCTCTCTGTGTCGATGGCATTTCCACACTTGAGCACCTCTACTTCACAGTAGCACAATTGATACCTCAATAGGGAGAAGCAGAGAGAGATAGAGAGCATCAGATGGAGTAGATGCAAAGAATCCATAGTCCCATGTGAGAATGATAAAAATAAACTATTTTACCCTACATTCTCTCTCTCTCTCTCTCTCTCTCTCTCTCTCTCTGGTGTGCAGTGTAGTCTTAGTGCTGCCATAATAAAAGCATGAAACAAACACACCCAAACACATTGAATGAGAGCGCCAGTGTATTAGCTGTCTTAAAAATTCACTCTTCCACACGGCCGTATGGTTGCTGGGTGACAAACCATAATAATGTATAGCTGGCTGATGTAAACAATATGCATTGACTTCTTCCTCATTGCCTGAGGCAAAACGGCACAACGCTTTTTCAGTAAAGTAATTTGTTGTGCGTCATTCAGAAAAAGCATTGAGACAACTCAAATCTATCCACATCAGAGGCAGTGGACCTCGACTAATTGTATATCCGCTAACTGGCATGGATTGAGGTTATACATTGTGAATGGATTTAGCCAGATTTGGCAGGTCATTTTTGTATTTTCAGGAAAGTAAATTAATTGGATATCTTTAGAATTTAGTCTAAAAAATAACAACGTAAAAATTGAAAGATGGGATTTTTAACCATATACACAAAATACTTTTTACATTATAGATTTGCGAACATAATTAGGTGCCTTGAGTTTGTTTTCAGTGTTTTCATTACATAAAAGAAACACTACAGAAAGTGTTCTAATATATGATTTCTAAAAACAAACAATGCTCTCTCTGAACAAGCCAGGCCTAATCTAGCTCTCAGTGTGCATAAGCTACCGCACCTTCCCTTTAGCCATTTTAAATATATAGCTTTATTACGATGCGAGAAACCCAAGTCAACCCAATTGGTTCTTGACATGCTTCTGGATTATAGCTTTTTAACAGAACTTCCACATTTCCAAACCCCGGTAAAAAGCTAAATCACACCCAAAACAAACCTAACACAATGGCTTATGACTATAAGAATGCCACGAGTGACCCGTGAGAGACTGCTTTCGAATGGTGTTTTAATTCTTGGCAGGATTCTTGTGCTTTTATTTGACTGCGTCTAGCTCTGTGTGTGTGTGTGTGTGTGTGTGTGTGTGTGTGTGAGAATGCCTGTGCGCGCGCTCGTGTGTGTGTGTGTGTGTGTGCTCACCCGTGTGAAAGCCCTTGGCTTCGCTCATCAAAGGGGTGGACAGGTCAGGAAGAAGGAGTACGTTTGGCAGTACACTCAAAGCCTATAAAACGAATGCGTCGCTGGGCAGTAAACAACATGTGCTCTACTTCTGCTGCACGTTATATACATGCAGGACATATGTGCCCTGCGGTGCGCTGCAGGTTCTGTGTACGCACAACAATGGTGACCGGAACCTCAGTCTATCGGCTCTATAAACCTCTAATAAACCATTCTCTCTCTCCACTGGCCTCTTATTGTCCAATCATCACCTAGTCACTCAGTTGTTGATACAGTTGGACCTTGGCGGGTGTTTAGGTAGCCATGGGGTACATTGTTATCCTTCCCGCTGTGCCACTGCCCCCTGGCCCCTTATCACCCCACCACCACCCCTCTGAAGGTTACACTGGGATCTCCCGGGGTGTCACCATGGAGGAGGGTTGGGGGAGTGTGGGGAGCAAAGACGTGGGTGTGTTTGTGTCAGCTCCTACTGGGAGCTTCCCTCTGCGATACACACTTGAGAATGAATTTCCCTGCAGCGCCGATGAGAAACACAGTCTATGGTAAAGTCAGCAACATGTGCACGTGTGTACACCGCCGTGAGCACACGGGAACACACACACACACGCACCAGCAGTTAGACACAGACATTATACTATTCAACATGTTAGTGAAATTGATTGAATTAATTAATATTTCTTTTCACCTCTAGGGGTCAGGGTTCCTTCAACTTGTGTCCTAATGTGTCCCCACACAAGAAGATAAAATATACCTCCTCCGGGAAAGACAAAGTGATACTCAAGACAGATAAAAGAGAATGATTTGTATTAATGTATTCCACAAATCTGAATCCTTCTCTGCAATCAATGGGGTGATATAGTATCTAACTAATACATGATTCATGATTTACTGTAATAGTCCTATCATACTTTTTATTTAAAGTCTATTTACAGTGAGTTATCAATAATACACCCCACGTCATGCTGAATTCTCGCATGCAGCAAGCTAACGTTTTATGTCTTTGCTTTATGACTTCAATGTATTTTTATGATGATTGAGGATAATGTGGAATAGTGGTATCACATGTGGAAGCCCATATGCCTCTGATAGTGACAAACATACCCTTGTTGGCTACAAATGTATGTCAGGAATCCAGTGCCAGCTAGGGAGCATTGTCAAGCTGCAATAGAGATATCAGAGGCGTGCCGCAGTCCACAGACAGCATGTGGTTTATAAATGACTGATATGCTCACAGGTATCATTAGCTACCTACAGCTGACAACACATTAATGTGTGAAAGAGTGTGTATATAAGCACTGTTGTGTGTGCAAGTGTGAATTAATGGACACAGACGTGTGTGCGCGCGCATGTGTGTGTGTGTGTGTGTCTGTGTGTGTGTGTGTGTGTGTGTGTGTGTAATTATAGATTTCCCATAGCTGAGAAAGAAACGTTTCTCTTTGGGAAAGCCATCTGCTGAAACAGACCTGCACCATTCATCCTCATTATAATTATGCAGTAAAGGACACAGCAGAAAAAAATGACATCCAGAAAATAGAGGAGGGAGGGATGAATGACGGCAAGACCGTGTCTGGCACTGCTTTCCTTTAGAGCCAAACACAGCCGACCAGGACGTCCATTGATATAAAGTTTAGTTGTAGCTCAGAACATTGCATTTATCAGTTCAATGTAATTCTCAATCATTTTCTCGCTCTCTTAAATGTTTATATTGTAGTTAATTTCATTGATTGGCTTTTGTATTTAACTGAATATAAGTATTAGTATTTCTTTAATGTTTATCACCTCATAATCAATCTAATCGTTTCATAAGAAATATAAAATCAGCTGCGCTGTCTGTCTGCATGTCGTTCTCTGCATGTCGTTCTGCATGACCTAATAAAGATTTATTAAGGTGAATGTATACTAAATAATATATATACTAAATGTATATATAATAAAACCCTACAGGTTTACAATGCCTATCCAGTTATGCAGGCAATAAAGAGCTGATCTCCACATGTGAACACCTGTACAAATCACACTTCCTACCATACAGTGTCTAACAAAAATATTCCTCGTTTATAGAATGGAAACGTACTCTCCCTGTCAGTGTAGTGCCGTGAGTAACTCACCTTTATAGGAAAGCTTTAGCCGAGGGACGTTGTTCTTCGTTTGGTGGGCTCTGTTTCTCTCTGCCTGAAGAAGAACCAGCCCGCACAGCAGCAGGACGCTGCCCCAGACGTAGCCCATGGTCTTGGGTCACGAGAGGCCAGAGAGCTCCCTTAAATACACACCTCCAGGATGAATTTGGGATTCTTGTAGGAAAAAACAAAAAGACACTCCAGTGATCCGCACTCTACGGTGAGATGTGTTGCCTTTATTTCAGTTCAGATTGGAGCATTGCCATTCTGCACTGGCAACTATAGTGCCGGATGTGCTAAAAAAACCCAGCTTAGAGTCCAAAGCCCAGCTCCAGGGGTTCCAAACCTGTAAGAGGACGGATGGGTCAGAGCGAACAGACACCTGTGCACTCAGTCCCAGACCAGGGAATATAAACCTTAAAGGGTTAAAACAAGACAAGGTCCACCATGCTGACTCCCTGTCCAAACACTTACAGTAGCTAGTCCTTAACGTTCTTTCACAGACGCTTCTGTCAGTTGCGGAAACAAAACAGGTCCAGTCTGTTTCAACTGTTAATCCAGTCTGCTTGGTAAGTACAATCTAAAATCTCTCTCTCTCTCCCTCTCTCTCTCTCTCTCACTCTGTCTAGTTAGCGCTACTACAGACTAGTCCAGCCCACCACCGCTTTTCTCCGTCCACACAGCACACGGCACACAGAGCAACTGAGAACAGCTGAGGCAGACAGGAAAGAGAGAGAGAGAGAGAGAGAGAGAGAGAGAGAGAGAGAGAGAGAGAGAGAGAGAGAGGGAGGGAATGGAAATTAGAAGAGAAAAGGAATGATGGTATGAAAACAAAACTATAACACTGAAGAGAGTGAAATAAAAGAATGCAGATTAAACAGAATATCATTAGATTTCAAGTGTATTTTACTCCAGATATTTTTACTCCATTTACCATACATTTCAGATATTTCAAATAAATCATACATTCCTCTCATAAACAATGTTGTTGGACAACTCTCTCTCTCTCTCTCTCTCTCTCTCTCTCTCTCTCTCTCTCTCTCTCTCTCTCTCTCTCTATCTATCTATCTACAAATGTATGTATGTACTTTCTTTCTTTCTTTCTTTCTTTCATGAGTCTTTGTGAGTCTTCTTTTTCACATTGAACATTTTTCTTGAAATACATTTTCAAGTTTCTGTACTTATTGCCGGAAATGTGTGTGTCTAAATCCTTATCCCATGAATACGTGCTTCATCAATATGTTCATCTATCATACTGAATTGCATTGTAGTAACCTAACCATTGAAAACATTTTTTTAACTGTCCAAGAGAGGTGCAATGTAACAGCATGGAGACCTCGTCTTATTCAATTTCATTTTCAATTACATATCAACTGTAAGAATTTATTAAAATGCATTCTCCAGCATGGATAGTGAATAAAGCATGAGATCAAAGGATTTAACTACGTAACAAACTAGTTGCCTTTATTGGCTATTTGGTGGCTAATCCATCATAGTCCTAAATAGAGTTCCCTCTTTATTATTTCAAACCATTTCAAATGAGATGTCAACCCCGCTCTAAATGGCAGACTCTTTTAAAGCTGGCTCCTTCTCCCAGTGCATGATAATGACTTCAGTGAGGATGGTGTGGTTAAGGCCTCTAACAGGCCCCTATCCATCTGGATAAAGAGCCATCAGACAGTGGGAGGAGAGCTGAACTAATCCCGTAGTGAGTGGATGGGCCTCACGGTTATGCTAATGTCGCCTGGAACTTGGAGGTCCCAGAAAGCACATGGGGGACTATAGGAAACAAGTGTCACGCTGCAGACCCTGCTTCCCAAACAGAATGGATTAGGCATTGGAACAGACAACCTCTTTTCACCACTTCGTGGGATTGGCAGCGTTGACGCACAAGTTCGTTATTCCAGGGATCATGTAACCCAATCTGCCGTAGCCGAGGCCAGACGGAACTATTGTTTGAGGGGAATTAGGAGTGAATGAGCCACTTGAGAATTGTACTCCACACTTCTGTCGTTCATAACCTTTGCAATGTGATGTCAGGGGTCTAAAGATATGTGCTTTAACATGCTTACTGCATCAGCATCATCCTTCCATTTAAATCTATTTTCTGATACACATAGAGTACTAACCCCATGTCCAACAGCCTTACAGAGGCAAAGCATAATTCATTATGCTTTAATAATTCAATAAGCATAATATGCTGACTCGTCATCATGTGTCTTCTTCAGTATAATCTCCAGGGTAAAATATATTACCTTTAAACCTGCTCTATATTCTAGCTCCAATCTATCCTTAAATGTCCTCGATACAAACATTTATTGTTTCCATAGCTTTGTGAAATTGTGGTTTTAAGTAGAGTAAGAGTCTGGAGGAACTTCTGAAAGCTATCGTTTTTCGCCTTTCAGCTCAGCTATAGTTAGAAAATAAACTGAATAACATTAGTCCAATAAAAAGGGGGACGCGTCCTTGAGTAAGCAAGGGTTTGTACAGAGCCCAAAGGGAGTTGTGAGCTTCAAGAGGACTGTCCCATTCCAAAGCACCAACACTCTAATCCTTTCTATTCATTCGAGCAGGCGTTTTGGAGTGCTCTGATCATTTCAGTGTCCATCGACCCATATGTGTAAGTGCTGGGAGGTGGAGAACCTATCTAAGTTGTGAAGTGCTGTGGTAAGTTTGGAAGTGGGCTTGATTGGGACTCTGGAGTTGGGCAGGTTGTAGTGGCCTGTCGATACCCGTTAAAAAGTTGATCCCCCGTCTCGCCATTCACCCAGTCCTCCAGACAATGCTCCTCTCCACCTCACTGCACCTCATGCCCCCTCAAGGGCCTCTCCTCCTCAAGCCCAGCCATCAGATCTGTCCACTTCACCTCTCTATAGACAAGCTGTTCTCATCACCGAGCCCACGCAACCCCCCTCTTCATGGCATTCTTGCTCTGCCTCCACCGCTTCTTTCCCTTTGTGCCCCCCCGCCCTGCCGAACCTTTCCATCCCTGACTGTCCCTCATTGCTTCTGACACTCTTCCTTTCTCGTCCTCTGACCTCCACCTACTCTCCTGTGGCTCTCCCCAGGCTGGGGAACGTAATCCTCCAAATGAGAAGATTTAGCTAAGCAAAGTGAACCACAATCCTGAGGCACACAAATGGTCTACGTGTGCCACCCACCTACCCTTTGCGACAACATTTTGCATCCACCCACCAAGCTTTTGTATCAATTAGTTTCTCTAAAGAACGTTTGTCGACAAAATAAAAATCAACAATACCAAAGAAGACTGTGAACTCTTAAAATACATACATTTAACTTCAAGGTATAGTTTTGTTAAAGCACCCCAGCTCTATAGATAACTTTAGTTTAAAACTCAAACGAATATGTGGCTATAGTGTGAGGGAATGCTATGAGCCTATAAGCATTGTTTGGGGAGGACTAGAGATAAACACACTCAACTCAGATGAGGAAGGGGCATGATTCACAACAATTATAATCAATCAATCAATCACTCAATCTTTATTTATATAGCACTTTTCATACAAATTCGTGTAACACAAAGTGCTTCACACTACGTCATTAAAAACAATTCAAAATGAGTTAAAACAATACAATATACAAAAAAAT
>JAODLL010076503.1:0-40202 GCA_026546735.1 Forbesichthys agassizii | reverse complement strand
TTTTTGTATACAGCATGTTGTAGTTAGCAGTGTTTTTTTGTTTTTGTTTTTGTATACAGCATGTTGTAGTTAGCAGTGTTTTTTTGTTTTTGTTTTTGTATACAGCATGTTGTAGTTAGCAGTGTTTTTTTGGGTGTTGTTTTTGTTTTATTTTGTGTCTGACAAACAGATGCTCTGTGGAATTATAAATAATGAGAAACATTTTAATAGGGTCTGGGTTATGTAACAAAAATGTTATCTAGCCTTTAAAATTTTATGACTGGCTTTTTATACTTAAAGCAATCTCCAAGCACGTTTTTCTTCAACCGTTGCTGAATATGTCCTCATAGGCTAATGCAGTAGATGATTTGCGGCATTTGGGGGAGCAAATATTGTGTCAAGTTGATTTGCAGCAGCTGTGTGAAAAGGGCAACACTCAGACTTTAAGAGAAAACATTGCTGTGTTTTATCAAGTGAAGAGAATGTGTTGCAGATAAGCTGCTGGTTAATTATTCTTCTGCGATGGCAGCACACAACTTCATCACCTCTCTTAAAAGATAAAAGACCAAAGCTCCAAATGATGGACATTGAGATAATTTGTACAACCATAATGACCGTTTCTTATTTATTGGCCCAGCCTTTAGTACAATATTATATTATATTATATCAGTTCAAATATATCAAGCCCCATAACACAACCTTAGAGAACCCCAGACAACCCTTGCACCCCTGGGTCAGTAGTGTCTGAGCTTGTGAAGTGCTGTTTGTGTGGTTGTGGCTTTTTACAAGACCCAGTGCCATGTCACCCAGACACCAAGGTGACATGCACTCTTGCAGGTTACTGTACGCAGACACGGGTCCACACAGTCAGCTAGCTTTACGGCGTATCATATAGGCCCCTGGGTGAATACAAAACATATGTGTAAACAAAGACATGTCACGGGCCGCCACAGTGAGCAATGAGTCCCACCTGTAGCAAGGCATTAAGCCCTGCACAATAACCCAGGGAAATCTCACAGGCTTTTCTGCAATGAATAGACTGTGCCTGCTTTACACACTCAACCTACACATATTCTCAACATTGTATTGTATGTATAGACATTATTGGGCGTGTCTACGCAAACCCCCTTGTCAAATCCCTGCAAGGTGGTAGCATGAGATGACTCACTTGGTTTTAGAGAGCGATAATTGAAGGACATCCTTGCTAATGAATGCTATATCCTGCCATGTCTGGCGCTCTCTCTCTCTCTCTCTCTCTCTCTCTCTCTCTCTCTCTCTCTCTCTCTGGGGCAATCACACACACACAAATTGATGCTTCAGGTTCGCTGTCCCGTGGACACCCTGTAAATCAGGTGTAATTGACAGACATAAGTGATGAAATGCAAAGCAGCGCCACTAAATTACTTTATCAGAGTGGCTCCATTAAAACATCCTAGGTGACCAATTACCTTTCACACTAGCCTGTTCGGAAATTACATTTTGCTTTTAACGTACAGGCCGCAATTGCAGGTCAGCAATTTAACCATTTTAAACATTATTGTTTGTAAGGCAGACAGCATTTATTGTGATAAATGTAACTGTCACCCAGGACTGCTGCCCCAAATGTTTCATAGAAGTCTTCAGTGCCTTTAATAAGGGTTGCTTTTCCAAAGGGGACAACAAACTATCAATCTTAAGCCTTTCCCAAAATTGTATTCTCAATGATAGGAAAGGATTTCCTTCTCTCAAACGACTTCCCCATGAGTCGACAGAATGGGAACCATTCTAAACACTGGGGGACTATTAAACCCACTGGACAGACGGGATTCAAAACAGTGTCCTCAGTGCGATTAGGTTTCATTATGCCAAATGAAACACGCCATTACTCTCTACGGTCATATAATACATGTCTGTAAAGAATCTCTCCATACTGTAAGATCATAGGCACTAACATTAATGCTGACCATTGGAGTCTATTCTGTGGACCAGACATAGAGAGAGAGAGAGAGAGAGAGAGAGAGAGAGAGAGAGAGAGAGAGAGAGAGAGAAATACAAAGAGAGGACAAGAGCAAAAGCGTGTTTGTGTGTGTGGATCTGATCTGACAATAACTGACAATGACTGAACTGGAAGGGCTTGTTAAAATAAGTCAGTCGTCCATCTGCAGCCTGGGAAGATCTCTCAATGATTCAAACAGACCGGCATCTGGCTCTCAGGGAACCAGATAAACACATCCAATTTACCCCACAAGCAAATGTGGAAAAGCACTTTTTGTGGAAAGTAACAAATGAGATCCTATTTTTTCCCCTGACCAAAAAAACAAAACAAAACAACAACACACACACACAGCGGCTGCGGATACACACGTACTGAAACGATTCCTGCTTTGTGTCCTGTCCAAATTGTGACACGCATCGCCTGTCCAGCTTGGGCAGTTTGTTTGGACTGGAAATGTTACAGAGGGAGGGGAGGGGCAGAGGGGGGGCTATTCTGTTATCAGCATGCATCCAGAAAATACGTACAGCCCATTCACAGACTGTAATAGTGGTGTGTGTGTGTGTGTGTGTGTGTGGATGATGGAATGGGGATAGTGGGGGCTTGTTGGAAAAGTCAACATGGCAGCCAAGCGGATGGCGCCCCCACCGACCCACCCACCCCAGTGGGGGGTCCCTGGCAGACGTAGCGCCTCGCTCCCTTTCAGCCGGTGGCTTCCATTCTCTGGGCCGTCAGCGCTGACGTTCTCAGAGAGCTGACGCAAGGCGTGCACTTTGAAAACAGCCTCTGGTCCTGCTGGTGAGAACTGGGCTCGTCAAGCTGCCACACACACACACACACACACACACACACAGATGTGTTCCCGCTGCACTTGGTCCTTCTGGCAAATCAATAGGAGGAGCTGACAAGCACGTATTGGCAGCGAGTCCCTAATATATAATATGAAGGGGTTTTTGGTTTTGAGTGGCATATTGCTGTGCAGTGTTGTGGCAGCACACTGCAAAAACAAACATCTTATTTAGTGAGATAATCTTGTGTTTAGATCTAAAAATCAACTTGACTTTTTTCTATTATAAATGGCTTATCTAGTGACTTAAATAAGTAAATCTGCAATTAATTGTGAATTTCACTTACTGCACTGGCAGTAAAAATTGCTTGTTTAAAGCATAATAAAGTTCATAACTAATATATCTGCACTTATGTTTGAAAGGGCATTTTTTGCAGTGCAATAGGTGATACAATAACACTGAAGAAGAGAATAACTGGACCCACATACAGTAAAACAAAAGTAGACCACATAGGTTGGGGCCGTAAATGGTGCTGCCTCTGAAGCCCTTGTGCTGGGCTGTGAAATAGCAACTGGGACACCGATGACGCAGAACACCACATCAATCACCTGGGCCATGAATCGGCCCAGGTGCGTACTCACACAGGCATTGTTCAGCCTGAACAAGACTTGTTCTTCAGATCTGCTCGCAGGCTTGCATCCTATTCAGGACATTTCAATGCACGTATCCTATCGTCCTCTTGATGACGCTGCTTAAAGGGGATCTTTCTGCACACTAACTTGTCAGCTTCTAACCGGGACAAAAGGGCCTTTATGATGAAAACATGAACAAATATAGTTTTACCGCCAGTGGCGCAGTGGTTTGTCTTTTTTCCCTAAAGCATAGAAACTCGGGACACACAGTTTTTTCCTGTGTTGTCGCGGTCCCACAATAACCCGCCCAGAAGAATAACAGGGGCGTTTGCTGCCCCTGTTATTCTTCTGGGGGGGCTCTCTCTGGGTGATAGTGGAGGCAGTGCCCGCCCCATTTCCCTCTGATGTTTGGCCTCGGGATTATCCCGCGGCTCAGCGTGCTTGTATTTGGTGGATTCACCTCTAATCTTGTGCGCTTCTGTCACACTGCGATGAAAGACAGCCTGTTGGTATTGGCTCAACGCTGTCTGACTCACTGGGAGAAGGGATGTGGCTGCACCGCTACCTCACAAATACAGTTTTTTCCAAGATATTACCTTTTCCGTGTTTTTTGATGAGTTGTGATTGCAACAGATTTGACAGCAACGCAGTGATCATCAAAATGTACAGTAGTCCAATAGGTCATTCTGCTAGCAACACATATATTCCTTTGAAAAGGGCGGAGATTTTAAATAGAATCACTCCCGGTATGCTTTTGTCACCGGAATTTGCAAACCTGTCAAGTTTAACCTCCACGGCTAAGCCATTTGTGATTAACGTGTCTTTGTGTTCTGTATTCGGGATTACTTTAAAACAACAATCGTCAGGGCAAATATGTGATCCAAAAATGATGTTAGAAAACACCCTGCCAATGAATGCTCTGTTTTAATCCTGACTAACAGTTTGTAATCTATCTAGTGTTGAATAGATAGTGCAGGGCATGTCTGCCAACACCTGCATGCCACAGGTTTGTTTAGGCTCTGATATCATCCTGTAATTAGCCTTTTCTGACATCCTACTGTATCAACTAATGAGATGTGCAATGTAAAGGATTACAGCACTTTGGCGCAAAAAGATGACATGTCAATACAGTTTCTACCCTAATAAAATACATTCCTAGAGGTTTAATTTTCATAAATATATGAAATAAATAAAAAATATGATGTATTAACATACTGTATTAGATATAGATAGATAAATGTGTTTCTGACGTTTACTTACTTACAGTACAGTACCTTGCACATTTAACATTGACCACACCCTATGAGTTTTAATTGGTCGATTACTTCCAGTAGTTAATCCCGCCTGTAGGACTGGTGGGTATACTGGCTAATTTAAACAGCATGGTCTGAGAAACAAGGAGAAATAAACATCTTGATTGCAGTAACTGTTGCCCACAGTTTCAATGTCTGGGATGGTTTTCTACCGCTGCTGACATAGGGCCACAGGGGTGATGGGTAAACAGTCGAAGCTGGTTGGTGGTTAGTGGGCCAAATTCCCCCTTCCCTGTGCAGGAGGGGGTTACTTCAATCCTCTCTGCCCACTTCACCCCTTCCACATCCACACTTCAGGCCCCAAACAATGCCAGCAGGGGCTGTGGGCTTTAGGGCCCCTGGCGCGCTGCTAATCCCATTCCAGCTGGACAACAATCCTGTCTGGCCGGGGGCCCCGTGCAAGGCTGTAAACCCTCGGTTAAGAGGCTTGCAGGAGAAGTCAGATGGCTCGTCAAGGATGAGGGCTTAATTAGCCATGCAAAGTCAACCTGGCTAATTGAAAATGTTCCCAAGTGCTGCCACGGCGACAGAGTAGACGAGAGCAAGTTGTTTTTTTCTTTAGTTTTTTGTTTGTTTAGCTTTTTTGGGAAGGGGGGGGGTTCACTTGTTCTTCGTGTCTGAGGTGCGTTGTTGCCAAGTAAAGACAAATGCCCCTGGAAAAACCTGCCGCTTCAGACCTGGCGCGGTGTAGAGGGAGACCAGCTTGTAAGGTTAATTGGGGTAGAAGCACTGCCAAAATAATGTAGGGAGGGGGACGTGTTTCTTAATCTTTCATGACCGCATTTATCTGTAGGGTTGTGGGGAACAGTTGTGGGGGCAAGACTGTTGTGCGGTACATGCTGATGATATTAAGACGTTTAGAGAAACAATCTGTGCCGGCTTTGTTGTGTCCCTGCCCCCGAGTATTGGACAAATGCATAGTGTGAGTGAGTGAGTGTGTGTGTGCGCGCGCGCGCGTATGTACGTGCGCATGCGAGTGTCTGTGTGCGCGTGCACGTGCGCGTGCGTGCGGACAGTCTCTTGAGCATGCATCAAGTGAGATAGATCACTCGGGGCAGAATTCCCACTGTTTGTGTACCCAAGGCGAGCTGATGTCAACACTCAGTCACCACTCACTGGGCGGACAATGCACACACACCTCAGCAAAATAAAACAGAAACTCGTGTGACCCACTCTCCCGCTCCGCTCTCCGTCAACACTGGCGTTTAAAGCATGCCATCCCCTGCTCAGACATAATGTGTTTGGAAATGTCACTGCCTCTCCAGACTCCATAATGCATTTGGCCGCACAGCCCCAATCTGGCTTATTCATAATGTGTGAATATGCGACCTCTTACCCCCACCCGAAGGCACTGTGTGTTTAAAGAATGCCACAGTCCGCCTCTCCAGCTCAATCATTGTAATGCGTTTGAGAGTTTCGAGGTACCGCTCCTCTTGTGTAATTTGTTTGACAATGCTAGCCTCTCCGACGCCACTTACGACTAATGTGTTTGAGCGCGTGCTGTATGATATCCCCCACGCAAACACACACATAGACACTTATACATATATACAGAAATATGTGTGAGAGAAATACATTTAAATATGTTTATTGTGTCTACTCCTTGTCTCTCTAAGTTTCTTTGTTTCTTTCACCCTTGCCTTTGTGTGTCCACATTTGGCTCCTGTTAGCACAAAATTAGCCTTACTGACCCACAGCTGCAGGAGCCAATCAACCACAGCTATGATGCTAATGGCCTGTAGCAGCCTGTAGCCACCTCAAACTCCACAGTGTAAGCACGCGGGTACAGTGTGTGGTCGCAGGGGATTAATACAGCTAGAGCTATAGCTTAGCTTAGCAGAGGCCAAACACATGGGCCTATCATTCATAGGTGAAGACAGCTAAAAGTAAAGACATGTTCAATGTAAAATGATTTATCCACTTTATTGCCATTGTGAAATACAGTCTGTTTACGTGCACATCCACTTCAGTATTAATGGTATAGGTTAGCAGTCTTAAACATAATATACTATTAGACAAACCCCAAAAAAAATGATATTCATCGAAAAGTTCAAAATCTCTTTTTAAAGCATGTCTAATCTGTGCGCAAAATATCCTTTGGCACACAGATATTTCCACAGTAATAGCATCTGTTTAATATCAAATGGGATGCTTATAGAATCAGTTGGAATAACACCACTGGCGTTTCAAGCAATTAACCTCCTCCACTGTGTAAATGGGTTGGGGGTGTGTGTGGGGGAAGGGTGATAGGCCCAGGTGGGAATGAATGTCCGCCCTGTGCCCCTCAGTCTCTCCCGGAGAATACACTCTACTTTTCTGGGAGAGTGTGTTAAAAGTTCAGTAAACAAATGTAAGAGAAATCAGGGGAATGGTAGTGATATATGTATGTATGTGTGTGTGTGTGTGTGTGTGTGTGCGTGTGAGAGAGAGACCAAGGTGAGACGGTAATAAAACCCAAATCAGCCAAGCGTCACATAAACACCCCATTGTTCTTTGATGTTACGGGAGTAACAGCACAGCCTGCAGCCTAACACATTACACACAGCCCAAGACCCCTACCCATAAGACCCCCACCTTCGCGGCTTCACACAAATATTACCTAAAGCCCACATTTAGCCTCTTTTTCAGTCTGTCTGTCTCCACTGCACTCCATCTCAACACACACACACCCACATTCAGGTTATCTTAATATCCCTCCCACCTCTATCCCCCTACCTAGGAGCTTAATACCTGGGGCTTGATAATAGAGCACTGTGTCTGATTAATGTCTGCAGGAAGGAGCCATGAAATTGACTTTGTGTGGATCAGGGTCTATGGCATAAAACTTCACCTCAATCGCCAGGAGAATAAGGCCTATTGTTAAAGTATGGGCTTCTGCGCAAGTAAGCGATCCTTCTTAAATAAGACACAGAGAGAGAGAGAGAGAGAGAGAGAGAGAGAGAGAGAGAGAGAGAGAGAGAGAATGATAAGACTTGATATCCCTGAACAGCAAGACTAAGATAGGGCTTTCCAATAATCCGGGTCAAGCTCCGTGCTGTTCTTGGAGGAACTCAAGCCTGAGAGTGTGATTAAATATGGCATTAACCCGTAGGAGCGCTAGAACCTCTCTCATGTGTAAGAGGGGGTAAATGTCTATGAGTTTCTGCGTTATCTTCCCCTTGTCCTCTGGCAAGCCACGGTGGTTATAGACATGTTGAGACTGACACGTGGAGAGAGGCAGCGAGACACAGGCAGCGCTCCCTTTTCAAATGCAGGGATGTTCTGTTGCGACGGACACAGTGGCGTTCAGTGACCCTGCAGCCCTACAGGTGATAGGGGTCGCAGGTTGATGCCCCAGGTGGGGGGCACTAATGGACAAGTCAAATGGCCAGAGGTCAACAAGTCATGTTTGTCCTCCCTGGAGCTAATCACAATAGAACATAGTGATGATGGATGGAGTGCTGGATGAAGGGATAAATGGATCAGCAGAAGAGAAGACAGTGAGATGGATGTCATCAGAAAAACAACAGAGAAGGATCGAGCCAGGAGTTTGCATGGGTAGAACTTGTATCTTTCATTTTTTTCCATTTAAGTTACAATCCTGTGCCCTTAATTGAAACCAAAATGTTCAATTCTAGACACTCAAATCCCTAGTGTTGGCGCTACAGCGTGTGCAAAGGCTTGATAGATTGTTCTTTTGACCCAGAGTGTACCCGCAAAGTGGACTTTGACATTTTTAAACCATGTGTCATTGCAATCATTAGTTTAGCTGAATGAGGTTACGGTGTGGTTCGCCATTTCCCTAATACTATAGATAATCATTAGGCAAGGAAAACGGAATTGATTTTTACGTGACTTAAAAAATGGGAGGAAGGGGGATAAAACGCTTATTGATTATTACAGGGCAAAACTATTTTTAATTCAGAATTCCAGTTTAAGATGCAATTACAGTAACATGAATTAAAATATTTATAGCAAACATATATCATTAAAACCATAATACTTAATCAACCATTACTTTTTGATGAATAACATGTTTATTTTGATGATGTGGTAGAATACAGTATATTCAAAGTAAGCACCCCCAGTACATCTGGCATGTTGATGTACAACCTTGGGTTCTTTTTATATGAGGTAGAAAATCGTTAAAAGGGAGAAACCAGAATTGATTTAAAACTGAAGCTGAATTATTAATATGGTGATTGAGTTTTTCAGAACTACATACTAATAAACTGAACTTCTACAGCTCCAGTTGGTACATTTGGAAGGAGTTTTGTAATTTCAAACTATACTGTATCATCCTTATCTATTTAAATTGTATGGTTCCATATTGTATAGCCTACAGTACATATCTGTAATATATGATTTGTTGTTCCAAATTACATGATACGGTATATTATAACACTGACACAAATAATACTTCTAAGAACACAACACAATTCAGAATATCTGGAATACAGCAAATGCAAAATACCTTTTAGTGCAGCTGTTAAATACTTCATTTCTGCCCCTTAATGAGTGCATATAATTATATGAAATCGTCAAATCAAGTACCACGCAAATGGATGTTTTCCATGGAAACAGCTAGAGAGCTTTTTGATGGACACCGCTTTGTAATGTAGCCCAGATTTCTTTCCTTGACAAAGAAAAAAATAAGTGGTTGAGAGGTTCAGACAAATGTTTACTTAACTACCAGAGGGAGAACCGAGAACATCGATGGCCTTGGTCGGTCAATGACATTAGCTCACTTTTAAAAGTGCTACAGGCATGACAGGTTTCTGCTCTGGGTCGATGCGCGGGACTTACTCCCATTAACACTAAATGATGGGCAGCGGGTTAGTGAGAGATGGTTCGATCTAGAATCTGGTCTGGCACTGACCCAATCAAGCTTGTCCAAGAGTTCAGGGTGGACCAACGTCCGTCATCAATGCCATCGATAGCCAAAGCCTCCCAAGACTGATTTGAAGACGACGCCAGAATGTGAATCATTGTGCCACCTCAATATCAGTTCTCCATTAGCCTACACTGGTAGCAAACCTAAGCAGATTCCACAGTTTTGCCTCGTTGGGTATGAGGGTAAATGTTGTTCTGTTAAAGTGCTTATTGAAACATTGCTTTGTTAGTGCCGAAAGTAAATATCTACAGTGCGATTTCTCTCACTTAATTTCATTTTTTCTCAGTTTATACAGTATTTATTGACCGTCTACAACTTTCTAACTCTCTTAACACATTTAAATTCAGTCAAACTGTAGGTTAGTTCAACTTATTCTAGTCCAAGTATACACACTAACTGGAGCTGTTCCACTTTATTTTACCTGTCAAGTCTACTCAATTCGCTACCCCTCTCGTTCTCTCAAATTCTTCCATGCCATTTATAGTTTGCCGTACACAGTTCTCTTCTAATCATACAACCTGGCCCGAGCCGACCTGCCTTGCCGTCTCTAGCCATCCTCCGTTTCTCTCAGCTCCTCCCAAGGGAGCCACTTCCACAGACAAGGCCAATTTTCTGCTAATTGTGCATCAGGAAATTGCTCCTCGTTTTAATTTGCTGTGGGACAGCCATGAAGGCATGTGATCTATGGCTATCTGCCCCCTCACCTCTGTCTACCTCCTCCTCTGCCTGCTAACCACCTCTTTCTCTTTGAAACTGAGACAGTATAAACTACAGGTCCGGCATGATACAGGTGCACGGCCCTAGATTTGTAAGAAGGATTCACATATACACACAGATGTGATTCAAAGTGACGTACACACAATGTTGAGTTTTAGCAGAAAGGTCAACGGTTTAATCAGCCTGATCTATGGTGCAGTCACATTTGGACGTTTGTGTGTATTAGTCCAAGAAGCAGATCCAACTTATTCTTAACAAACACCAACTGTCACAATAGTAGCCAAAGCCACCAGGAAGCCTGGCACACACTACTATCCAAACAGAAACTGTATTAATTTGTGGCTGTGTTAACCTTTGCTATCTGACCATCTCAGGCTGCAGTGCAGCAACAATACTCACAGACTGTGAGCTCATCAGGATCATATGACTCTATTCCACAAAGCCGTAATACCTAGAGAATTGTCTAGATAAGATTAATGGAAAATATAGTGACAAAACTAACATGATAACTGTTTCATTACTTACAGAAACAACTCTGCTTGTAATTACAGGACCAGTTTTGAGGGAATTCGACACCACACTTAGATGGCTAAACGCTGACATTGGAGATGTCACAGGAGAGCCTCCATGCAGAGAAACATGTTTTTCACAAGATTCCATGAAAGAAAAAGTTTGTCTAAATATTGCAGGTCTCTCTTAACCTGTATTTTGTATTCGATCCATAATAAGGTAATGTAAGGATACAGGATACAGATACTAATGTCTCTAAAAACCACCATTATGATATAATGAATAGCTATTGCTTATCTTCACAAAGAATTGCATCTCTAAATGTAATAATCCAAATGTAATAACCTACCTACTTGCCAACTAATGTTTTTTTCTCCTTATTAAATTATGGGGAATCTGGAATTTCCTTATTAAAAATAAATGCAATAAGTGAAATGATGGCACAAGTCATGTTGTATTTTCAGGGGAAATTGTTCTACATAGTTATCTGTGAAAACAATTCCCCCACCTCCGTTCCGAGAAAGGAAATCACTTCATCTTGAATTGCTTGTGAAGCAGGCATAATCCACGGTGTCTGCACAAGTCAAGGAGAAATGCCTTCAGTCTTCAACTGAAGTACACTTCACGGAAAATTCCTCCCTGCAACCTCTGGTGTCCTTTTTATTGACCCAACCTCTATTTTTTTTTTTTTTTTTTTTGTTTGTGTGTGTGTGTGTGTGTGTGTGTGTGCGGTGTCTGTTTTCCTGACACCCATTTATTTTTCCAACACAACCGGTAAATATTATGCAACAGAGATGATAGGAGAAAGAACGTTTATTTGGGAAATCTGAGGTTTGCCACATTTTTGGATCGTTTATTTGCTCATCGTGAGAATGATTGTGCTTTTAAGATGGATTTGAGTGGTTTGCGTTTTTTTACACTTTAATTATACCTTAACTTCCCCTCCAAATATATCTTGGTATGGCCCGATGCCATGCCACTGATAGCCATGCAAACCATTTTATATTTATTGCCCAATTTTGGCATCAGCCATGTGAGATGTTTGAGTAGTGTGAGGAAACACTAGAGGGGCATGGAGAGAACACACATGGGGGAATACTGGTCTCCCACCATAATCTCTCAAACATGGCCCCAGAAACGTAACATTGCATAGGCCTTATTACTGTTAAGCATGCAGTTCCTACAAGATAAACACTCACAGATGCACACAAACACATTGATTCGTTCCCACACATGTTGCAAGATGAGTTGGTCTGACCTTGGTTAAGGCCCCCCCCCCCCCCCCTCTCTTTCCCCGTGGGGTCTATAGTGACCCTCTCAAAGGGTTCTTCTGCATCATCCAGTCAATACAGGCGCATGTTTTATCAAAGAACGCCCCCGGCTCTCTCTAGTCAATACGTACATGTTGCTGAGGTCAAACAGTCGGCTGTCCTAGGTCCTGCGTGTGTGCCAAGCACCATCGGTCGGTGTTGGACTTGTACAATACTGCGGTCCGAATATAAATCAATAAGTAATGTTATCTACCAGTCTGCAGCATCAACATTCAAAGGCACGCACTTGGATGCAGTGACCTTCATTCAAAGACCTCGAACACAAATCAAATCGCTCCTCTATGGACCAATGGCCTTCTGCTACCAATAATCAGTACAGGTCAAGGCAAGGGCCATTTGAGTAAAGAGTGTGTACACACACACGTTAACCAGCCCATTATATGTATCCGCTGTATAGCTTTAATGCTAGTTCGCAACTTAGCGCCTTCAACTTAGTTTCCTGCGTTCCAAACTTCCTTGCCTCGGTGCACAGTGGGGTGTGTTCGCTCAAATTCCCAGCAGATAAGAGAGAAAACAAATAGGCCTCGCATATCCCCCTGCCCCCTCCCACACACACACACACGCACATACAGTCCACCAACTCTTCTGCTTGAAGTCCAAAGTCTGCACTTTAATTGTTCACACCCCGTGCTAACCACAAACGTTCTTCTCAATTCTTCTCAATGAAAGTGAGCCACTTTCTCCCTACAGAGAGTAATGGTTCTGTTGTGACTAATATATCCATCAATCACACAGATAGGTATGTGTCCCTCGAGGGGAGTCCTCCACTCTTTACCCCCCTGTAATAAAGTGGACCCATCAGTCAGGAAAGAACAGGGTTATTACTGTCTGTGTGGCCGCCTAATGCTTTAAATACCAAGTAAACCTGCCTCCCCCTTCCTTCCATACCATGTGCGGTACAATCACACTTTACTCAATTTAGAAACATTACTGTGCTAAAAGTGTCCTGTATTGTGACTGTAAAACATCAGGCTATTTAACTTACAAATACAGTATAAGTTCCACACGTATGTTATGCTGTGAGTAGAAACAAAGAAAACCATTAATGCTTTCAATGCTATCCTATTACATCCCTTTCTGCTTACACAACATCTACAGTACCTTGAACCTTATGTGGTTTTCTTTAATATTTACTTTAGGGGGTGTAATTCATTTGAGGACAATGGCCAATACAAAAGAAGCCTCTACATTCATAGGGACATAAAACAATATGCTGTACTGCCATCACTACAGAGAAGACCACAGCTGTACGAAGTCATTCGAACAAGGACGCTTATCAAGGATACAGCAGCACTACAAAATATTCCCGCCAAATCTGTGGTCTCAGCAAATAATGAACTACCAAGGCGCTTCCTTTTTGTGTTATGTGTCTATTCATCCTGTCTTTTATGAACAAGAAAGATTAGGTCTTGGTAAAGAGCTGAATTTTTCGGGTTGCCACCCCCATAAGGCTGTAAGTGCAGGGCCTGAAGTATAAAGCATAGACTGCATTGTTAAGAAAGTAACTCAATGTGCTGTTGTAAAGATCGGTGGGTTTAATTGCGTGACATGTCATGCACTATGTTAAAACATCCCCAGGGCAATGCAAGTGAGAGCTCTTTCAAAAGTCTTACAGTATGTATGTACTGTATAGCATGTTATTCCACCTGGGTGGTGTATAGTTAAGAGAGAAAGGGTGAGAAATGTTTATGTCAGGTATCGCCTGTCAGAAAGACGGGATGATATACAGACCTTAATAAAGATTGCTCTTTCTTCTTTTACGTTATTTTTCTCCTTACACTTCTCGTGCTCTCATTTGTTTAATGAGATGTAGTTTTTGAAGCCTGCTGTTTTGCATTTCCCTGTTAATGGTTTTTACAGCTTACTGTATGTGATAATTATCTGTTATCGCCGTGTCATTTGTATACTTGCAAATAGACTTCATACAGGAAAACTGGGAGGATTGTCACACTGCTAAGACTCTCAGCCATGTCCTAATTCCAAAACCCTGCCTAAAGCTACTCTTTAAGGTATTTTTAAGGACTTCGCACCTATATATTCAGCTACAAGCTTTCTCCAGGTCACCACTGGAAAAATAGATGATCCCCTGTTTTCCGAGAGCTATGGGAGAGTTTGACAGCGTGCATGAGGAGGTCAAGCCCGCATAACATCCCCATCTGAAAACCTATCACCTGTCATTATGTGACCCAGGTAATGCACTCAGACTGCACGCCTCCCCCTAAGGGTGTTTTTCCACTTAAGGAACCACAATCAAAAGCCTTTAAAATATCACTGAGCCCCCCTGGGGCTGGGAAGACCCGACAACCTTTTGACCTTGAGGTCAGTTGACTAATTAGTCAACACCTCCGCCGAGTTCTGGAATGTTCCAATGCCGAGAGCAGGGAAACAAGTGGAAACCGACGACCCGTTGGCTTGAAGCTATGAATACTCATGGGAAGATATTTGTACGCAGGCAATTATAATATGGGACTGACCTCTGTTGCTTTACAGTACAGATGGATTGGGGTACCATGGGGATGGAAAGAGAGCTTTACTAATTTACATTATTTACTGTCAACTAGTCGAGCTGAGCGTGTAAGCGTATATAAATGGTTTGTGTCCATATGTTATTGAAGTTTTCTGCCATCCTGCATCTGCACATGTATTTGTTTATGAGGACACCCATAAACTGATATGGTAAACATATGGTTTTTGCAACTGTCAGTTGCTTAAGGGAGGGGGGGAGAACCATAATGCTGTGTACAGATGTAAGATATTTGCAGACTTCAAATGGTATAATGTTCTGTGTCCTACAGCAATTTATTGTCTTTTCAGGGGTATAATGACAGCCAATGACCACACAATATATTGTAGAACATGGGCCCCCCATTAGGTCCAATAGGACCTTTCATCTTCCATGTCCCCGCACGTAACTGAAAGGAGATTTTATGTCACTGTCAAAACCACTCTCTCCATGGTACTAGAATCAAACTTGGGCCACCTTGACACAGAATTCAATGTGATTGATGGTAATTGTTTTTCCTGAAACGACAGTTGTAAGGTACTTTTTTCCCATCCTTTCTCTACCTTTCATGAGGTGCCACTCAAATATTTTACCTGCAATGTAAGGAAAAAAGAGAAAGAAATGTGAGACGACGTTTCAAGTCATTCGGCGTTCTGTACTAACGGCTTAATTATGCTGATGACATGGTACTATTCATTGGCCTACAAGGACTCAGGGACTGTGGCAGAGTGGGCCAGATTTAGCCAGGATGAAAAGGCTATTGTGTGAATGAAAGTGGAAAATATATAGGAAAAGGCATTTGAAACTGAAACCAGATGTGTGTTTGCGTGTTTGCGAGTGTGTGTGTGAAACTCTTGTGCGTGTGCGTGCGTCTGTGTGCGTGTGTGTGCGCGCGCGTGTGTGTGTCTGTGTGTGTGTGTGTGTGTGTGTGTGTGTTGCTGTGTGCGCTGATTTTAGGACTTCTGACTATGCCATTGCTTGGCCAGTGAATTTTAAAGAGTGTACGGTTTTCATACAAGTCTGTCTGGTACAATTAAAGTAAAAAATGGTAACACGATAAGATAAGAAATGCTACCTGAAGTTTGGATGTGATTTGGTTTCAGATGTTTTTGCTCCTGGTTAACTTCAAAGGTAGAAATTGAGACAATAAAAGTAGAAAAATGTGTTTTACAATTGACCACAAAGACATACTGTAATAGGAAGAAAATTATGTAAAAATAGTACATCCTAAATTAACTTCGCTCAAATTCCAAAATCGCATCCATCTGAAACTCTGGACTAGTGCACATTTTTCACAAATGGCTGCCTCAAAAAATGTATTTCTCTCACGATACATAAACAAGATTTCCTCACATGTATATAACCCCTTCCACCCTGCATCTAACTCCAATATGCCGATGATATGAGCAATAGAAATAAACTCATTTGGGAAACATAAAACGGAAAAAAAACAGATATGATAGCATGGGAATGCCAAGAGACATATTTCCAGCCCCGGTGTCACAAATGTTTCCTTTCTGTGCATCTTGAACATTTCCAGCCATGTCAAATAAAATTGTTCCAGGTGCTCAAATGAAAAGAGTCAGCCCCATCTTTCTTAAAGTGTGGCCACGGGTTGTTCACTGGCAGGCGTGAATTTGGCCAGCCTTTGTAACAGCTTAAAAGGCTTGGGGCTGTGTGAACTATCCATTCTCACCACGCCTTATCATATTTTATTAACAGGTGTCTGGTAAATCTAATCGTTACAACATATGGTGGATTTATTTAGATTTATTCTGTGTCAAACCATGTAAGAAAAGGGAAAAACGAGGTAAACTGAAATAAGTAAATATAAATAATAAATAATAAAGATATGAACTGATGCAGTCATGGGGTGACTTGTGGGTAGAACATAATAATAATAGTAATAATAAAAAGGAATCATAATACATACTTTCTTCTGGTGCATGGGATTCATTACTGCTGAGAACAACAACTTAACAGGCCCTTCCTTTCTCCATATCCAGTTTACTAAAGCCTTACCTTACTTAAGTGCAAGGCTCAAGATGAGGTGCCTGCGGCTTGATCAGGGCTGGTAAGATGAAATCTAGGGAGTGAGGGCACCTCCTCGTATGGAAAGACTTAGGTGAGCGGTAAACTGCTTTATACGGAACAGATGAGAAACACCTGGGTGTCTGGGCTACAGCGGCAGGCATACTAATCTAAGCCAGAGCGTATGATGAAGAGCGAGGGTGGCACATAGCAGGACAGCCGTCACATGGTCAACAACTGGAAACTGTCACAAACCCCTGAACGACAGTATCGATGCTGGAGTGTAACCACAAAGAATTGAAAAATAAAACAGTGATCAACACCAAGCTGAACGCATCAATCACAATCGCCTTTATAAACACTATACGCATAGTGAAGCCTGCACAATGAATCAAGATCCAAACTCTACACCGCAAGCACTTAACAGAACCCAAAACACTCGGAATTAAAAAGAGGTCAGACCAAAAACTAAACATTCAATCAAGTCATTCTCAATAGGATATTCCTACTCTACTCGCATCATTTCATTTTCTGCACATTTCCAAGTGTATGTTTCTCCTCTCATCTCATCATTATGCCATGAATCATTTAGCACAGGGCACAGAGTTCTTCCTCTGTTTTTTGAAGGGAAATGTTGGATTGAAGTCATTACAGGTTTGCCTGTTCAAGACAATCAAATGATGACCGAGGAACATAAAAGGGTCTGAATCCTGGCTAATCCTCGACTAGTATTCTGAAAACAAATTCCTTAGATGCAAAAAGGTCAACTGGGTAAAGGACACACATGCGTTCCCAGCAAACTGTCACATGAGACATTTTAAAAAATGCAACTGGAGAGAATTGATATATTTTGTAAAACATGCCGTCTTCATGGAAACTAACTTCGATCACATTTCGGCTGAATATAATTATATTTTTGGATCATCACAAGGGCTTCAAGCATCAATTTCCTGTTTGTGGAGAGGAGGCTTTTGGACCGTGAATGGAAATGAAACACAAATGTCTCTCGCCCTGTGGTCTGGGACCGACGTGGGTTTGAAGGTGCATAGGGAATTGGCTACCTTCACGCTAGAATGTTCCCTTAAGTAGCGCATGTTGTCTGTGCGTGGCTGTCTGAATGAAGCATTTGCTGGCAATGTAATGCGCTGTAATGCGTTGCATTTAAACAAGTTCCGTTGCGCTTTTGCTTTTTTGTTTCCCAGTTCTCCAAGACAACATGTTACTACCAAAAAGATCCTGCAACACAAAAGCACTTCCAAGAAGTGTTCATTCCTGATAGATGTATGCACATATATATTTACATATATACATATGTGAATGTCTTCGGTTTCAGGGTTACACAGTCTCAACATTACTCTTGCAGGGCTGTCAAATGAGATGATGCCAACAGCATTTGTAATAGCCGAATATTCAGACTGGCAGCATTTACTTGCCCAGTGAGGGTTTGACCCGAAATGTAGTCCCCAGAATGTGCCATTATATACTATACTGCCCACTCATCAAGCAAAACATACATGCTAAAGGAAAAGTACATTCATATTATTCTATGACCCCGGATTGTCTAGAATTAACATAATTGTACAGTTTGTGTTATAAATGTAGACATTTATAATAGACAGGCTGCATATTATTGTCAAAATCCAGTATTGTACTCCGATATTGATCGTGGGGAAGCTGACTTTTGGTACATTGTGACATTTCCCAGTTTAATTTTCAAGGATATGGCCAGATTTTTAGGTTTAGAGATGCAAGCATGGCAATAAATCATTTTGCAGATGTAAGCATACATTTTTTAATACAGTGCAATGTAATTTCCATTGGGTAGCAAATTTAGGCAAACATACATATACGTATGTTGTCAAATTATTTAAAGGACACATTACATGAAAACCAAGTAGTTTTAGTTTTTGGAATTAGCAATGTCGATGTGACACAGAGAAGTAGTACGCCTTTTTTAAGTGGACGGTTAGCTTCCTGGTCTGTATTGGCAAAAAAAGGGAGAGGGTCGGGAAAACAGGCGAATGAGAGGAACAAGCATATATTGCATAGATTACTGCACACAGTTTGTTTGGTAACACCCCTATGAGGATATGGCCAGCTACGTAGTATCAGCGAAATATGCAACGCTACCATAGCATAAACAAGTTGAGTCTGCAGGACAGGCTTATTATATCATATTAAAAGTGATGTGCACATCAATAACTACATTAGATTATGATAGGCAATTGCTCAGAAACAGTAAACGGATTAGAAATAGGCTGCTTAAATAATGTTGTGTATATTTACTTAACCTAAACATTTCTAATTGATAAAGACAGACTCATACCGAAAATTGGTTGAATTGGTTGAAAGTTTTTGGTACCGCGAGTAATAATGTTTTTTTATTGTAGTCTGGACGGTGAGGCAAAATTAATGTCAATATTAACACCTTGAAAACACTGCTGAAATTAAACCATAAGTGGTCCAAAACCCATAAAACTATGTTCAAACCACGTTTCAGTAGCCTGCACCGGAACTGGCAGTAAAGCAGTCGCAGCATCACGTCAACACAGCTACGTGGAAGTCAAGGGCGGGGTGGGCAGTGATTAAAGTGGTTAAATTTATAGCAACAGTCAGTTGGAAATAAGACCATTATCTAAAGATAAATTGAATGATGTGCTATTCCACATAATATATGTGGTATTTTCACCTAAGCTTGTCAACTACATTGCATTGAGAAGTCAAGGAACTGTGTCAACAAATGAAAAGTAGCATGAAATGGCTCCTTTAAAATAAAAATAAAAAGCCAATGACATTATTGTCTTTATAAACATTTGAAGCATGAATGGAAGGACAGGTGCTATTTCTTATATGAACCGTTCGCATGTTCGTTGCCTTTAAGTGTGCGTGCCTATAGAGGGGTGGGGGCGTTTAGGTTAAAATTAGACCTAGGCACTGCGGTATCATTATACTGTAGGTTATCTGGCTCAAAAACGCTTTGTTCTGACCTGAAGCCTCAGCAGCAAATGTCAGAATAACAAAGGCTGTTCCTGCACAAGGTCGGAATGAATTGGCCTCACTCACACACACAGGAGTCCCCACAGCACAGCTCAAAACACAAATACATAATTCACAGATGGTAGCAAACTCAGGTCAGACAGACTAACCCCCCCCCCCCCCCTCCCGTTGTGTTCACAGATGAGGCAGGGTACACAGTAGAGCCAAAGGACAAAGACCTCTCCTGTGAATTAACAGGAAAGCAATGTGCTGTCCCGCTGGCCAGCATGGTAGACCTCTCAAAGTAAACAGCCCTGTGTTACTCTAGAGACGGGAGACCATATCCCTTGCACTGTGTCCTGCGGTAGGGCCATGTTTAGTCTGTGAACAGTCTGTCTGTGGTCTACAAGAGCTACGCTGAGCCTGCTTCCATTGGAAACGGATGAAAGCGGTGATCTCGTCCAGCTCTCACCTCATTCCACTTGGACCACCATTACTCTCGCAGGGAGAGTAATGGTGGATGAATTCCAAACAACACTTTTTTTTCTCCCCGTCTGTCGAGGACATTCCCTTGGAGCTGAAGCACCGACGATGTTTACGCCTGTATTCACATTCCACCAACATGACACAAAAACACAAATAGTATTACAATCAGAATGAGCATCGTGATAATCATAATACTAGTGGAATATTTAAGTATTCTGGACGACGGGAAAACCCAGGCACGTACTGTAGGTTTATTGGGTCTGTTTAGTAACAAAAGCGGCGCGACTGCAGATAACTGTCGCCGCTATTATTACAGAATACTGTCATCGCCTTTAACGAGCCTCTGTAGAATCAACAACACACACACACAATTAAACACACCCACACATGCCACAAAACACATTCAGAGCATTGGAACCATCAGCTCTAAACATACAAATGCTCTCACGCACACATATACACAAACACAACACGGCACTGCCATACGTATGACCTACTGTAGGAGTACAAACCCTTTACACTGCAATTCCCTAGCCACAGCATGGACAACCATTAGAAAGAGAGGGGGGTGGTTTACTTGAATTGAAAATATTTTTTGCTTCTGTAGTCAAAATAAAACTGCAATGACAACAAAATGGAATCCATCCATCTCTGTCTTGGGAGGCATGATTAATAAATAACGGCCACGACATGGTTGTGAGCATGGTGTGTTAATGAAGCAAACGTGCAGTGGGTGTGCGTGTTTAAGCGTGTGGCTGTGTTGCTCCAACGTGTAGTTATGTGTCTGTTGTGTGTGTATTGTACGTACGTGTGTTAGAGCGCACAAGCTACAAGCTAATGCTTGTGGGATACAGCCGTATGTGCATGCATGCGTGTGTGTGTGTGTGTGTGTGTGTGTGTGTGTGTGTGTGTGTGTGTAGGCCAACATCAGCCCAGAGGACAAATGGAAGGCACCCAGTCCCAAACATGTTCGTTCTCTCTCTCTCTCTCTCTCTCTCTCCCTTGCTGTGTGTGTGTGCTGGCTCAGCAAGCCCTGAGTTCGGCTCATTCGCTTTGCCTGATTGCATCGGCCTTCTGTCCACCTTGCCATTGATCCCAGCCCCAAGACTAGCATGTTTCCCTCCTCCGTTTGCCTCTCTCATCTCCACACAGACCACAGAGGCGGCTCCAGATATGGCCATGCGGGAGCCTGTATCGGCCAGCCCTGTAGGAGGGGTCAAAGGGTTTGCAAAGGCGCATTGGCTCCTTGACATCCTGACTTAATGTCCTTGCAGCGATGGTAAAACAGAGCACCGCTTGAACAGTCCCGGAGGTCAAAAGATGCCATTTCATCAGCACGCTAACGAGGCCCTATCGGTTGACTGTGAGGTTTAGCATACGAAGCCCTGTTAGCAAAACTCAAGGTAAAGGTGCTTTTCCTGTCACATACACATACATGTAGCGAAATTCACTCTCTGCATTTAATCAGTGGGCAGCCGCTGTGCAGCGCCCGGGAACCAACTTCTGGTTGAAGCCAGTGTCACTGGTCAATGGGACTAACTGGGGAATGAAGCTAACATGTTTTTTAATAGCGGGGAAAACCAGCGCACCCGGAGGAATCTCTCGCAGACACAGGGAGAACATGCAAACTCCACAAAGAAAGGCCGGGGTTCGAACCCCGGGACATTCTTGCTGTGAGGCCACTGTGCCATATGTTGTTTGTAAAAGGTTACTGAAATATTGATTTAGGATTTTTTTTTCTCACCCAGACAACTTTGAAAGTGATACTGGATTTACAGGATAGCATTACAGATGGACAAAAGTACAGGGGACTTTTCGTAATACATCTTTATCTTGGGAGCACTTTGATAATGCCCTCTTCACTTGCACAATGAATGGATTTTGAGAGACAACCAATTTGCGCGGTCAATGACATGTTGAGATTTGATATGGCTTCCCTACCATTTTCAGTTTGAATAACCTGGCATTAGTACAGCCTTCATACTCCTGCTCGGCTAAGACCGCGGTTTCACAAAGGACCGATACATGAAAGCAGACACGGAGGTGGGAATGCTCGCCAACACAACATATTCCCAACAATACAAAGGAATACCAGTGACCCTTTGAAGATTTGAAACTTAAGCAGGTAGGCATGATACATTTGCCAGTAATGTATGATGGGGGGGGGGGGTTAAAAAGAGAGGATTTGAAGTTCCCTGTTTCATTTGGGGTTTTTTTTCTCATAATGAATTATTATTTATCTACAGTACACCTGAAAACACTTGCAATGCATATCATCTTTTAACAAGGAGCAAACATGTAAAAATATTACTAAATATTTATTTTATATATTTATATGATTTATTAAATAAATTATTTATACATCATACCTATAATTTCAATGATTCAAAATAGAAAAGCCAGAAAACCTATTATTAAAACAGTTAGCGGTGGGAAAAACTGAATCTAAAATTTATAAAGAAGGCAGCAAGAGAAATATGAAATATGAAATATATATGTATATATGAAATATGAAATATATATATATATATATATATATCATATGAATATGAAATATACAGCACAGAAAAAGAGAGTAAGGTAAGTCCAGACGAGAATAACCTAAAGAATTCACTCTTACAAGGTACTGGAGTCTAAAGAAAATCAATAGTGTAATTTTCTCCTTAGATAACCTAATCTCACTGAACTGATTCCTTTATTTCCTTTTGGTCCATCTTTGATTATTCAATCAAGGAGGCAATCCCAACCGCACCCTGAAGCTGAGAATATAGTTTAAGTAAGTCACTCATGCCCCAGGGTCAGTCTTTCTCGAGTTAACAGCGATTACACCCAGACACTTTCTAAACCTTCATATTCACTGTAGCTGATTGTAATATAATTCCCTTAACTGAGACGTGCTTCATATTTATTACCTAATCAATGCAGGTCTTCTGAAGTGAACGCCAGTCAATATAATTACGGGGATGTTCAATGAACACTAAATTCCAATTGATGAGCGGATTGTGCTGAATGTACCGCTTTCAAAGCTACCAGAACTGTGTTATTATAGCGTCAACAAATTATGGGGATCATGCATGTGCAAGCTAAAACCTTGACCAGAAATCATTGTCCAACATTATTGACTTCTTACTGAGCCAGGTCTTATTCTTCCTTGCAGGACAGGACTTTCCCCCGGGAGAACAGTTAAAGACCTGAGTCATGAATGGTACAAACAAAGGAGCTCTTTTAACACATTGATCTTTTCATGTTTGTAATCAGTTTAGGCTTCTGTGTGCCAAATTGCTTTGGGTGAAGAGCATTGTGCCATGCAACTGGCATGGCATTTTGACCAAAGTTCATCTGCCAGGAAAGTGTTAATGTCATCGTTAATGAAAAACACTGCAAAGGATCCAAAATGTGTCTAGACACATAAACTGAGGCGTTCAGGGGAAAAACCCAGAAACCCACATTATGGACGAATACAGAGCTCCGAAGTAAATACAATCGAATAAAAGGCTAATAACAATAAGATTCTGTAGCTGACAGTCTACACGTTTTTAGAAAAGAAAACCGGTTTCGTTTTTACCACTGATATTAGATTAAGAAAAAGATAACATTTCACTGGGCCTGCAATAAATGCCTGCCAATTGCAATGCAACTCTGTACATTTGTATGTGTCAGCGACAGAGCTCTGCTTAAAGCCATGCCAAGAGCGATCGTGGAGCTCCTGAAGAGGAATCGGGGCTGGTGGTGGGGGGTGCCACAAGCCTGGGGTTTCGGTTTCGCGTTTGTACTGCAGTCCGATCTTTGGCTGAGGTAAGCGCGAGCTGATCAGTACCAACAGCTGGAATGCTCCTCGCTTTCATTGTCCGATTTGTCTTCCTGTTCGACGGACAGAGGTTGTGCACCGCACATATCTAATCTCTCACTGAGCTAAACGCAAACAGAAGGTTAAGAAAAAATAGAAGCAGTAAAGTATAAGAGAGCGAAAAAGGGGACGATAGGTGGGGGAAAGACAACGAGGCTCGGCCTCACGGTACCTGAACTAACATCCTGACAGTTCGTGCACGCACATCTGGAGCCCATACAGCATATCAGATTCTCAACCCTTTCCAACCAACTGTGCTCTAATACATGGCAACCCTATGAAGTTTAAGGTCGAATAAAAAGATTAAATCAATCTGACATCCCAGCAATTGTAGGTGGTTATAATTAACGCGGATGACTCAATTGTCGATTCTCAGTTAATTAACATAAGGTGCTCTGCTGTATCTGTAATGCTTTTAGTCTAGCTATCCCTTCCTGGGCCTCTAGTGTTTTGGTGAACTTGCCCTTTAAGACCATCCATCGCCGGCTGATGAAAACAGCACAGGGCATCAGGGTAAACACGGGGCGGTCAGGGCAAACACAAACATGCCCTAACATTTACAGCAATGATTGAAGTTACGGCCTGAGGTCTTTGACAATCGGAGAAATCCCATCTCCCTTGAGGGTTATGGGCGACCGACAGCACGCACTTGGGGATGAACAGGGACCATGTGCGATGTTTGGAGCATTATTCTTCCTGCGTGGAAACATGGCGTGTGATATTACATCCGCATAGTAATAATAAACCGCTTCATCCCTCTGCTGAAAGGATGGATGGAGCATTCCGAAAAGGCATGGCTCAGTCCTGAAATTACATACCAGATGCTGAGGGTATCTCTCCAGATATGGCCAGTAATGAGAGCCAAATCGTAATGGTCGCACCATGTGGTCGCACATGCCTTTTTTGCAGCCCACGAGAGCCCACCCTCTTGGACACGGTTGAAGCCCCCCCTTCCCGTTTCACGCTAAATAAAGGAATGTATTCGCACAAAATGGAGGCTATTGTCCTTTCTCCTATGGGAGCGCGGGGATGAACACAGTTGAAATGTCACGCGTTTGTGACGGTGACGTGACACGGAACGTCAACAGAATTGCGAGCGTCGTCGTGGGAACGCAGGTTGAGCCATGGTTTACTGGCCCGCAGATGTGTTTGTTGAAACTGATCCTGAGACTGCATGCATTTTTTTTCCTCAACACGCACGCTAGCCTATCTGAAGCCCCCCTCCCCTTCCCCCCCCATACCCTGCGATACATGGAGTAGGGGGGTTGTCTTCACCCAGGCAGGCTCCCTGTATCAGCCGCCCGTAGTGCCTCATTAGGGGAATTCCCCAGGGCCTGCACGATCAGGTCAAAGCAGTGTCCCAGACCCCGTCTGAGAAGCTGACAGAGCTGGTACTGGGAAGAAGGAGGGGTGGGGGGGGCGGGACTAGAGTGATCTTAAATCCTCCAACATGCACACCTTGATTTGAAGTGTAGCCTGTAGAAGCCTGTGGATTATTAGGCATCCCTATATACATACTAAAAAATGCTTTCTTCAAGCCTCCTTGGAACGGCTTTCCAAGGAAACAAAACCAACTAGCCCATACTTATGGTTTCCAATAAACATCAGGTCGTTGCACTTACTGCATTATATTATCAGCGCCCCCTGGCATGAGTCATATGTTTCTCACTGTTCATCTGTTCCCCCACCCACCCCCCCTTTATCTTTTATTCTATGCATCAATGTTCTCAATTACCTCTTCTCAATGACTTGCTCTCTTCCACAGAAGACTCCCCCCTTCCTCAACAGTGCCCATGTAATCGGTCTAAGTCTCATATAAACAGCCACAAACAGTGAATGACGTCTCGCAGCTGGTTTTGATTTGTCTGCTGTCCGAGTGGGTCGGCCAGCGATTCGCAGAACCTAAATACGATACCTTCCAAATCCCAGTAGAGATTGGTCGCACACCTATGGAAGTCGTGGGCGAGCGTACTCGTGGTCATATGATGGTCTCGTGGTCAATGATGGCACGCTTATGTAAACAAGTTCATCTCAGCGCTGTCGCAAATCAACACCGTCTTTTTAAAGGCCACACATATGTGGGCACAAACACTTCATTATATCCTCCGGTTGCACAGGGGTAAGATGTGGTATAGGACATGACAGATGTCAGCACGCATTCCTGATTGTATTAGGGGGATTTTCACCTCGAGTCACTATCACCGTTTGTAGTGAAGGAAGAGTTTTCTTTCGCGCTCCAGTCCAAGGGTGAGAGCAAGTTCACGGCCATCAGTGCAAACAAGCAGCTTTCGGAAGCAATTATTCTCACCCGATATGTGGAGCCAAATAATTATACATAGGCTCTGCTGACGTCTAGCAGACCATTCTGATGGCAGTGGATGCTGTGTGGCTTGGCACACACCTCTCACATCGGCCTAATGGTAGCAGAGAATAACTAGCTAACGAGCTAATTACACAAGCATCCAACTCAAAACTATTGTGATAGCATACCTACCTGTTACCAACGATAAACGATTGGAAAAAAAAAAAGATAAGATAAAATAATACTATCCTATGACAATACAAAATGTGATTTTTGAATGAATGAATGGTCAATGATTAAACTATAAATTATAGTTCAGATAATTGTTTAATTTCACAGGGTTAGTTATTTTGTTACAGTGGTTAAAAACTGATTTGCCATGATTTTCTCAAACTAGTTGTTAACGGTAGTGATTAATTAGTGATGAATTATCGATTAATTATGCAAGCTCACAATTTTGTTATAAATAGCCTTAAGTCAAGTCACAATTTCGTTCCTAAAATAAACATTTTAAAAGTACTATACTGTAAAATATAATGAGGAACTGTAATGGCAGCTTGAAATTGCATTTGGCATAGTGTTGAATGAAGCTATTCAAATGTTCCATTCCAGCTATTGATAAAATATGAAGCCAACAGGCTATGTTGTGCCTTTTACTGCAGACTAGTGCCAAATCCTTCTTTACATTGGATTATACATTGTGTCTTTTCTGTCACACATTAAGTTGTACACAGCATTTCACCTTTTGCTTCACTTTAATAGCCTCTAGTTAGCTATTGGCAGGTGTTCAGAAATCTGGTTGGATGTAATTAAATGCGACGGCCTGTTTTAAACATGCTGCAAAAAATAAAACCGTGCTCCCCCCACCTAATCCCGAATGGCTACGAATATGACGAATATCCATATAAATATGTCACATTTGACTAAATCCACAAGTTTGACAGCCCACAGCACAAGCAATCATACATTGACTATCCCCATAGCGCATTGCAAAAAGAGAGATGGGCAATATCATAAATAAAAAACATCCATTTTAAAAGTTTGATCTGCCTTCCATTTTAGTTATATTAAAATGCCCCAGGTTCCCATGGTCCGGAAGGTTTTCCCAGTGTCAGTTGACAGTGGTGGGTAACGGTCATGTATTGGAGACCTCTGTGGAGGTGGAGGGCAGTGGACGTGCAGAGAATCCATGGTTTCAGCACACTGTGAGACAGGTTAGGTAAACATGACCCCACCGTGACCCTTACTAGCCTCTAAGCATGGTGGAACCCCTGGGTATAGGCGTGGAGGGTTCTGCAGGTCCATTAGACCTGTTGAGCTACCCTGGGACTGACCTGCACCATTTCAAACTGAAACTGCCACCCCCTCCGCCCCAGAAGTTAAAAGCTGTTCTATTGCTCAAAGTCTCTCTATAACACAGCCACAACTGCCTACAATGAGAGCTCCCACTGCTGGAGAGGAAACCCAGATACCTACAGGATAGACTCTGGCAGACTCCACTGATAAAAAACAAATCATGGAGAAAATGTTTAGGTTCTTTATAGTAGTTGTTGTTGCTAACAACCTACAGTACACACACACACAGTGGAGTTGGTCTCACAAGGATGGCACTCAGGGCCATTTTCCCTCCACTGCCCGTGTCTAAAATGAGTTCTCCTATTTTCCGTAACGGATTGCTGCGGCTGCGCTTGGCCGTCACACTCAGGTTGGCAAGGTTGCATCATGAAAATGCCCGGAGAAATCATGAGTCGTGTCCGGGCGTAGATGAATTGACGTGCACTGGCCGCGTGATGTGTAAACTTAAGCTAAACAGAGATACTGGATATCAACATAGTACGGCCTGATGTGAAGGTGGCCCATTATGCCATTCGACCATACCACCCAGTTAGCATGGCTGGGGTATGACTAACACAACATTAGTCATACCAAACCCCCACATTTTATGAAGAGAAGCCATTTTATGAAGAGAAGCTACAATACTTATTTTATTATTCTACTAAATAAACCAAAATCATGTTTTTGCCGCAAATTACTGTAAAATAACAATGTTGACATTAGACAAAATATTTTGAGTTCCAGCTCTTATAATGATCTTTATAATGTGCAGTTTGTCGTCATTATTTTATAGATTTTTATTCTGACTGGAAAAAAACTTTGTGACATCCCCTTTTGTCTGTGAAAAGTGCGTAAGTAAAAACAAACTTTACTTACTATTACTATCTAATCATAGAAATGTAAAAATAACTCAAACAAAACAAAGTAGGCTATTATTTTCAGCCATGGACTGCAATGTGTTATTATACTAACACATTGGCCTACATTTAAAGTCTTTAACCAGCTAGCATTAGCCGCTACCCTTTCTTACTCTGCTGACACTGTAATAGCATCGGCACCGCAGGCACTGTTGCTTTTCATGACGGAGAATGATTACGCTACACTTGCGACTCGCTGGTGCTTGGCCTGCGCCATGGTTACTGTAATTATCTATTCACGCGTCATGTTCTTAGCGGGGAAAGTGTATAGATTCCAGCTGTGCTCGGGGCTCCCTACCGCTCGAAGCCGTGGCATGTAGGATACAGACAACTTTCTAACAAAAGCATTAACATCATAGGATAGAAGGGATTACCTCAGAATACTGCATTCCTACTGTAAGATGTTTTGTTTTGATTAATGATACTGTATTAACTACTATAATGTACTTTATGATAAATATTCATATACATTATCATGTGAATGTTATTTATAATAGAACTTTTCAAGGTCTAAGTGTATATTGGTTTTTCATCAATTTCAATGGAATGTTTTATAGTATATAAGTAATCTAATATAATTAGTGAACCATACTGGATCATGGATAAGATCATATTTATTGTTGGGCCTAGAACAAAGCAAACATTCTGCCTGGCAGATACAATAATAGAAAGCCATGCATGCCATCTGCTAGCATCTTTGGTCCACATTTGCATTCCTCAATAACAATGCACTCTCCTGTATTATTCAAAACACGGTATCAAATTGATCACAATAATGTGTGTGTATATAGGCGTGAAGGTATTTCAGCTTATTTCATTGTTCATTGTAGTCATTAGGAGTCATTAGCCGGTTGTATTTTCCAGGTACTCCCTCAAATTTAACTACAATCTGAATGTGTTTATTAGGTTAACTATTTACAAAATGTGAGCCATATTAATCAAAATGTCAAAGTGATCTGCACTATGTAATGTGATACTAAGCAGAGAATTACAAAATACAGACAAATGTGCACCAAGAATAAAAATTGGCAAAAGGCTCTTTGAAGTTGAAGAGTTGTACAGAATTCTGTTTACTTTTCCCACGCCTCATTGTTAACTGTGATTGACTAATCATATAAGGGGCGTGAAATCAACCGGCAAATGTCTCATCTTCTACATACCAAGTTTCGCCAGCAGGGTGTTATTCTGAGGCTGCCAGAAGATTATTTGGATGCATGTCAAAATTTTCAATTGAAAACCACAGACATTCCGACCATTTAGCCAGAAACCCTTGACTTCAGACTGGAGACTTAGGAGAGTAGAGAACCGTTTTCTCACAGGTACTAGACCAGTGCCTCCAAAACAACTCACTAGTGAACTTTGAACATTTAATATATTTTTTTGAAAGTTCCAATGCAATGAAGCCATTATACTCATTGTGGATGTGTCAAACGTTTCTATCTACCACTATGTGACAGCTTAACTGTGTTGCTCATATAAACGTCATTGACACTGTGCAGTAATTGCAGGGCAGTTTAGTGGGCCAGAAATATAACTGTTTATCATCAATTCCATTAACATCTCTTAACACATTTACGTGTTACACAAAGAATTTTGGAAGATGTACTATAAATATACAGTGTTTAATTCGCCCTCAAATGAGCTAACAACACAGTTTTATTGATTTGCACTTGTTTTCTAGGCAAAAAACTTTTGCAATCGTTAACTTAAGACCATTTAGCAAAACCTTATTATTGTAAACAAATCAGTCGCCAAGAGCAATTTTAAAGCCTATAATTCTAATTAAAAGAGTCTGGGTTTCCACAGCCAATCTAAAAAAGGAAACATACCTTTATAAGGCTATTGACACTAAGGATATATTCTATTTGTGACAATACAGTATATGAAGTATGGTGACTAAAGGAAGGACAACCTTGAAAAAAGCATACTGTATCTACCTGAAACCTTGGCAACAATGCTTTTCCAGTTAACACTAACATCAGCTTCCCGTAAACAAAACAAGATAAGTTTGACCAGATGAAATACCACAGACATTCCTGTTCATCATTATTTTCCCAGTAATGGCCGAATACGTTTTCCCCAACTGGATTTTTTAATTTGAGGATTAAACTCTTTCCAAACCCTCAAAATGACCTATACGTTTCATAAATTAAAGGACAGTATTTACAGTAACTTTAATGACCAAATATCATGCTAACAATACAGACAATAATTACAGATAATAAATGTAAAATGCAAGATAGAAGTAAAATAAAGGTAAAATATGCAATGACCTCTATTTAAACTAATAGGTAGGATCTGAGTGTTGCCATAAGAGATAGTTAACAACAACACAAAACCCACCCCGTTCCTCTGCTCCCTCTCTCTGGAGCCTGTTGGTCTAATTGACATACCGTATAGTGCTATGTGAGCCTTCATGAGATTGACAGGCAAAGTATATTTGCCAGACCAACCAGGAAAAGAAGCCACAGCTTGTCTGAATATTTGATTGTTAAATATCTAAATTGACTTATACACAGGCAGGGGCTATATATGGACCAGGATATTCTCACATAGCCTTTCACTCACTGCTGGCATTGCAGTTAAATGTGTGATTCTTATATGTAAAAGGTAAAAGAGCAAGAAGCACTTCATGAGTTTGACTTTTTTATCTGTCCAGATTTTTTTTTTTCTCCAGATTTTTTTTATACACACAGTGACATGTAGCAAATCACTTTGTGTGCTGGACACATTTCACATTAAAAAAGGGAATGAATTACATGTACAAACACAGAGCCAAAAATTCAGCGCTTACACTGGATCACTGGTCCCATCAGCCAATACCACTAATTAGGGAACCACACAGTCTCACCAGCAATCCAATCCAATGCAATGTCTTTCAAGCCTTGAGTGTAATAGTGCTGAACATGCAATAGAGTGAACAATGTGTAGTCGCTGTCAGAGGTCAGTGAAACTATCTGTCTACAGATAACTTTGCCTAACGCCTTGGGGCAATAAAGCAGAATTTGGGTCCCATAGATTTTTCGGAGTTGGGTGTAGCCCAGGAAAGCATCCATCGCTGTTCAGACGATACCTCTGCAGTCCTTCCCGCTGACATAGAGGAAAGACTGATCACTGAAACAAATCTGAAATCAGATTGTTTTATTGCAATATGTCCAGGTGGAAGTGATATGGGTGTAGAACATTGGCCGTATTTACACAGTAAACACGACGGCGTTCAAAGATGATTGTGACACTGATAAAACAGCCGGTGTCTAGCTCACTCAAACAGTCCAGCGGCTCAATCCAAATGACCCATTCTCCGGAATAATCCCTAGTAGACAAGGTCCCACTGTGTGACCTGTGTCATCGGAAATAGAAGCAGGTGTTTACACCCACTGTTCCCATCAATTCAAGACCAGTGCCAAAGACACGGCCCTACAGTGAAAGTTCAGCTCCCTGACTCCGGCCTACCCCTAGGGCCTCAAAGGTCAGACAAGTAGGACACAAGTGGTAAAATAATCATGTACATGGAGGGAACAGGCACAAGTGGACAGGAGGGATGGGGATCATTAGCCCTTCCAGAAAGAGTCCCGGGGGAGGTGGGGAGCCTAGGTTTAGGATCTTGATCTTAGTGAGCGCGTCTGAAGCTGTGACATGCGTGGGCAACTCAAAACCACAGGGGAAGGCCACAAATGGTAGAGTGATCACAGGGCGGAGAGCGGACCGCCACTTTCAAAAAGAGGTCAGGTGGCTTTCGCATCTGCGCTGAAGGACCTCTGCAAAAAAGTGACTTGGCTTACAAAGGACAGGCGCTGTGTTGATTGACACCCACTTAAGGATAGGGTTAACCGGATTCCACGCTTACCCCCATGCCGAGGCGGGTCAGAACACAACAGGCCGATAACCCGGGAAACGGTGAGAGAAAAGTTTAACAAGAAGATGGAAACATACCCCAAGTTCTCCACGAGATAGGGTAACTGGAAGTTGTGCAGTGTGTGATGGATGCTAAACTGTCAGTTTTAATAGGCAGGGAGGCAGGAGCGGTACCGCTGCTTCGGGAGTCCAGGAGTGGAGAGCCCGATGATCAGCACAAGGGAGCCAATTAAAAAGCAGACTTTGGCAGCCAACTGCATTATGCTGACCCTCTTGCTGGAAACAACAGCAACAACGGGTGCAGCTTCCAGAGGACGCGGCAAGCTTTTTTGAGTGTTCACAGTCCAGTTCGTTATCGATTTGTGTTCCCCTTTTAAATCACTCAGTCTCCGCCTTAATGATTCCAAACTGCAGCCGGGTCTGGATTTACTCCTGATTGGGGAGAAAAGGATGCTTGCTGACATCACCCACCCCCCCACCCCAAGATAAGAGGGTGAGATAAATGACAAGGTCACATCGAGGAAGGGAGGGCGGTTATACTGCATCCTCCTCTGAAGATAACACATTTACCACCAGCTGCATTGATAAAAAGGTCTGTACACTGAGCTGAATTTGTCTCTTTTTCTCAGAGATTTGGGTTTGGTTCTTTAACGCTAATTGGGAGAAAAAACTAACAGGATGCAGGAGAAATGGGGGAGGTCACTAATATTGAATCCCTCCATTTCATTGAAATGCTGCTTTGAAATGTATTCAAACGCAGGCTGTTTAAAAAAAAAAAAAACATGAGACAGCAAGGCTTTGTGGAACTGAGAAATACAGTTTACCAGGTGACTGTAAATATCACACTGGCAAAAAGATGAGTGCTATATACAGTTGGGTTATTTTTGTATTGGAACTCAGATGGTGAAAGAGTAATTATGCTGCGAGCAACTAATTACATGTTACGCAGTCAGTCTTCAGTCAACTGAAGCCAAATGATAGAGAAAACACAACATATTCACACTTACTTTACAAGCCAAGCAGTATACAATCCACAAAATATCAACGATCATAACCATTATGTTTCATGAGCTCATGACAGGATGTTAAACTAGATGCATACCATAATATGCTACAGAACATAGGTCAGACATACAGTGTAGATAAGCACAAGCACGCAGAACCACAATAAATCCTCATTCTTTACAACAAAATGAAACCTGGACACGATTGTAAGCACTGAAGTCTTTAAGCTACCTACTGTATGTTTAAATAGACTAAGTTGTAATGTTTCAATATCCTAGAGGAAACATTAGTGGACTTGGTGACAGAGACGCAGAGCGTCGCAGGGTGAGGCTGTCCGGAAATAGCAGTTCCCATCAAGCCTTTGGTGTCGTCTCGTTTTACACGTATAAACCGTATGTTCCACCTGACTGAAATTCATAGTGTTAATACACACACTCACCATAAACAAAGAAATGCTCAGTTAGGCTTTGAAGGGGTCATGGGTTGAAAGTCTTTTTTAGAGTAAGGTGCCACAGTCACTCATCCTTGTCTTCAAGTGGAGGAGCTGCGGTTCGTCAACCGTCACATGGTTGAGGAACGGGGGGAGGGGAGGGGCTCATCTTTCGCCCAGCCACCCCAACGGCACCCCCGGATTCCCTACACCGGCGTTTGGGCTTCCGCTGTCACATTGAAACATCTGCTGAGCGGCATGTTAAAAGTCCTGAAGAAGAATTTATCCCCTGTCACACGTGTGTGCCGTTCAGAATAATAGTAATTCATCTGTTTGAAGATCAATATCGAAAACATGTGTCTGTCTTTCAAACAGAGGAGGTGAAGAGGCCAGTAGTACAAATGGAAAGAGTTATAATCTGCTGCCTGATGAACCAGGATTAGCCTAGCTAAAATATTGCATCCATGAACATTGTAACATACAGTATGACAAGGGGCACCCGTAAAAAAAAAAAAACGAGGATCCAAAGGAAGACTTTGATGATGCTAAATGTAGAATTCCCAGATAGGATCAGAGATCAAAAGGTCACTGTCAACATGTTCGTCAAGAAAAATCTTTGTGTCTTTAATTTTGGAGTGTCTACAGTACAGTATGTTGATGTTACATTGGAAGTTCAACATTAGAACACACAAAAGAGACATTGCTCTGTCATGTAGAAACACTTGACGTAATCACAGTAGCTTTCAATCTTCACGGAAAACTGGAATGTGTACTCTAAACAAGCTAGTGAATGTGACCTAGGCTGGAGTTTCCAACCAAATGAAAACCTACCAGTGCCCATGTAATCAAAAACCACACAGCAAGTGGTGCGATTGCTGACCTGGTGTGTGAAAATATTCAGACACCATTTCAATCATGTGTATTGATCTAAGGTTGAGTTATGGCTCCGTGTGAGTCGAGAACTTCCTCACCACAGACTATTTTTACATTAGCGCAAGGCAGTGAACAGGCAGAGTCATCTTTCCAGTTGAGGGGAATCACAGTCTGCCTGAATTCCTTTCCCCTTGGTTTGGGGTTTGACCCTCTGCCCTTTGCCCTACAAATGCTTCAGGTCCGCAGGCTTTTGCTATTAAGGGTCCAAGATGGCTGCTCAATAGGGGTCAAGACCCGTTGAATGAGACAGAAGGATGAGGTTGGTTCTCAGGTCGAATGCATCCCCAATGTGAATATATGCTGTCCGTTCCTTGGCCTGTTAGCAAGACTGGAGAACTCACTGGCACGTGTCCTCCTACTCTTCGCCATCTGTCCACTTTTTTTTTAAATTATTTTTGAAAGACTTAACTCCATTATAGGTAGGTATAGCTTAAAACAGCCACATTTGAAAAGCCACAAATCTTCTCCATCTGTGCAAAACTGTCAGGCCTATCATCAATGTAATAAACAAAATACCAGCAGAATTGATCAAATTTGTCAAGTCAAGTGCATTCTCTTCATCCACTCCCTTAACTTTTTCCAGGAAAACAATGGCGTACATATCTCACCAGCCCTCCGCACCCTTCCCTTGTTGTTATTTCCTTTCTCTCACGCCTACTCCATCACTCTAGTCTCTCCCTACTCATTCTCTTTGTCCCCAACAGGTTACTGAATGCTAGCAGGCTAACAAGCAGCAGTCAAGAGGATGAAAATCCCTCAATCAGTGTGCAGTGCCTCCACTAGCATCTGACAGCTCAGGAGAAAGCCGTTAATTAAACAACTCAAGCTCTGGTAATTACCCTACAGAGGCCCTAATTACCCCATTCTCAGGGCGATTACTAGCCGCCCACTAAAAGCCCCTAAAAGTGGGAAGAGGGTGAATAGGGGTACGTGCGATTCAGAGCCAGTAATGATGTCACTGTGGAAATGAGCAGGTAGGCTTAAGCAAGGGGAAAGGGATGCAGACGTGTTTCTGGCACAATTAGACTCGGCATATTCACGCGCAGGAGCTAAACTGCATTTATGTTAGCTAATTCTCAGTTGTTATACAATCTCCTCACCAAAATGATATGTTGATATTCTGAAAACAAGTCAAAACTAGGCAAGCCTAGTTTTGCCGGACCAGAGCAATGTACATGACTTTTTTGGGGGGGGGGGGAACAAAGTGTAAGGTAGCTATAGGAGATAGAGGTTTTCACCCTTCATTAAAGTTGTTGTGTTATGTCCTGCACCATAAAAAAACAATACACACCCACAAACTGTTCTCCTTGCTGCCGAGTAGAAAAGGGGGGGCCAAAATACTTACAAAATACTTCAGGCTATTTAGGGAAACCTGGGACTTGTAATGTAGCAAGTTGGTTTACTGGTGTGTCTACAAAACACATTTAATAGCCTAATATATGCAGTCTACATTTATTAAACATTACTTTTATTTATTAGTGTACACAATATTCACTATACAAAAAAGAAATCTGACCAATCAGTAGACTAGATTGTCAAAGTCAGTGTGCAATGGTTGCATTTGGATAGCTAATAGCGGACTTAATTATTCAACAAAATATAATTCTAGGTTTGTTACATTGTGGGTAATGCATCATGTTACATAGCATCTTATAGTTATGTTTAAGTTTTTTGGTAGTAAGTCAGACATGGTATTGTTGATAAGTGCACTCATCTCTACTCCGATACAGCATCTTCCCCCTCTGGTGCCAACACTTCTGTGTATCAACAGTTGTGTTTCAAATATCAACAATGAACTGGGGTAAGTGTGCCTATAAATGTAGTCCTCTTCTATATACATGCATCCAATATTTTCTGTGTTCTATTATCACTCTAGACCACTAGCAAAGCCCTTACACTGTGTGTCCTTTACACGAATGATGACCACAGCAATCACTTCAGTGTGTGATGTGCCGTACACGTTGACACTTCGCAGAGAGGATACGGTCTATGGCGTTTATCGCTCTTTGTCCAGGAGTGGCTCCTCAGCACATTTTATTGTACAAGGGGGCCCAGCGCTGCTTTATTAAGCACATCGTACCGCACCCATTCTCTATCTCTATCTACCTCTCTCTATCTATCTCTCTCTCTCTCTCATTTCAATCTTAACTTTTCCTTGCACCACAATCATTGTATAATTATGGAAATCTGATATTTGTTATGATTTCTAGCAAGATATGGATCATCTGCTTTTCAGCATTCTGCAAGTAAGTACCCATTTAGCATTATTTAATAGAATCATTGGTAGCCAAAGTTGGTGTAAATTGTTTAAAGATTAAGCTTAATTGAAAGTGTCTTCATGTATTACAGCATACTAATTATTAGGGCCCGAGCACACACATTGTGCAAGGACCCTATTGGATCCCTAGTGATTATTAGGGCCCGAGCACACACAGTGTGCGAGGACCCTATTAAAACCCTAGTGATTATTATTATTAGGGCCCGAGCACCAAGGGTGCGAGGACCTTATTGAAACTGCTCGGATTATTTTTCTTTTTCTACGGTTTGATTGCACTTTTGACTGCCTTAACATTAACGAAAACTCACCAAACTTTGTAGAGACATGTCTCTGTGCGAAAAATTTTATATTCTATGGGTGTCATGCATGGGCGTGGCAAAATGGCTTGCTAGCGCCCCCTACAAAGTGGCACGCCTGATCAATTTCACAGAGATGTACAACATTTCTGTGATATATATAACACATGCCATTGTACAAGAACGTCTCTTGGAGCAAGTCTCTAAACCCAACAGGAAGTCGGCCATTTTAAATTAAACGGCCATTTTTGGCGATTTGCACGCATCGTACTTTAACAAACTCCTCCTAGGGAATTAATGCGATCACCTCCAAATTTGCTCTGTGCATTTTATACACTATGGGGATTAAAAGTTGTACAAACAGTGAGATTTCACTGATGGGCGTGTCCGTGGCGTGGCGTGGAAAATACATGATTTGCCATGTAACAGGAAGTGTGTATAACTTCTGTGTACATTCTCAGAAATGCACCAAACTTTACAGGTTTAATAAGCTTCCCGCCCTGAAGACAACTGTATGCCAAAATTTACATAAAGTTATAGCGCCACCTACTGGCAACAGGAAATGTAATCTTTTATGCTGTGATGTACTGCTCCTAGCTGGTTAGATTAATTTACTTCAAAACTGTCTTAGACAAGCCATAAGACCCTGTCAATGTAATTATGTGAATATTTTGGGTTTTCGCTCAACGGCTTGTCTGGGGCGTGGCGGCGAAGGTAAATCCTTCACCAAGACGCATGAATTTGTTGTAACTTCTCCATACATGCTCAAATCTGTACCAAATTTAAATCAAATCATAGGAGTCCCACCCTGAACACATCACTATGTCAACATTCACTCAAAGTCATAGCGCCACCTACTGGCAACAGAAAAAAATAGTTGTTACTTCTCCATAAATGCTTAAATCTGTACCAAATGTGTATCAATTCATAAGAGCCCCACCCTGAACCCATTAATATGTCAACATTCACTTAAAGTCATAACGTTACCTACTGGCAACAGAAAACAATTGTTGTAACTTCTCCATAAATGCTCAAATCTGTACCAAATTTTTATTAATTCATAAGAGCCCCACCCTGAACACATCGACATGCCAACATTCACTCAGTTATTGCGCAACCTACTGGCTACATTAATATATATGTTTTGTGCTTTGATTCCCTGCTCCTAGCAGGTTGCCCACATTTTCTACTGAATCGACTCACACAACATGCATAATGATTCATATCCGAATCCATGCCACGCCCCGACGTGCATCACGGCGTGAGGGCCCGCCCAGTGTTGCTCACAACCCTAGTTATTTTTAGACTTCCACAGGCTAATTTTGCAGCACATCAGAGAGATATCAGAGGAATTAAAAGAAGTGAAGCAGCCGGTCTCCCTAAATATATTATTGCTGAAAGGCCTGACAACTGGAACAAATGTTGATTTTTCCATACCAGCTGATGTTCTCTTTCCCCTAGAGGACAAAACAATGCTTCAGGACCTTGAGAGAAGGCTTGGGGAAAGTCCAGAAACTACAGAGAAATTGGTAATTAATAAATATTATATTTTTTCCCCTCTTAGCTAGCTTGATATGTATGTATGGGTTAGGGTTAGGGTTAAACAGATCACTCAAATATTGCAGGTGTCTATAGAAAGGATAAGGGAAGTTTAGCACTTATTTTATAAATGGTTTCTTATGGACCCTTTTCACACACCTAATGAGTTGCGCCAGAAATACATCACTACAGGGGATAATGTCAACAAAAAGCAATCTTGGCATTAATCCAGCTTTGTCCTCAGTAAACAAAAGATGGTCAACTAAATAGTATCTACTGGGGTGGAAATTGCAATATACCTGTATAAGAAATAAATATATTGGCAGAACTTGTATACATTCAATGCTTTTTGTTGATGTTATCCCCGTAGTAATAGGGTAAAAATTAAAAGCGATACGATTACAGTGAAATGCACATATGTGCTATATAGCACACATATGTAAAATAGTAAAAAGTTATATATATTTGAATTTATGTATTTGCTTTTGGGAAGCAAAATATTGTTCAAATAAACTGGACAGGGTCAGGAGAGTCATTCAATGCCCTCCACCTGAAGAGAGTTATACACAGTAAGTTCACACTGATATCTATCTATCTAGACACACACACAATTAATTTGAAAGTTAATTAATAATTTAACATATTCTGAGCAATACATTGCAGAATTAGTTCAAAGACTAACTATAGTGTCTTCTTTTAGGAGCTGTAAGGAAGAACCCACCCACAGTGGCAACCTCTGAAGAGGTTCTGTAAAAGGAGGTCAGCCACTACCTCAAGGGGGCGTCCGACAGAGAGGGGGGAAGAAAGGAGCGCCAGAGACAAGGTGTCAATTCAGCCTTCCCCTAGTGTGTCTGTGTAGGCTTCTTTGGCTTCTCCAACCTCTCAACCCCTCCCCCTGCCAAATATTCACTTCACCTGTTGCCATGTCTCAGTAATTATTTAGTTAGTATTTATTATTTTTGTCAGCGCTGTTTCTTATTGTGTTTTGCCACCAAAGTAGCACAATTATTGCCTGTTCTGTTTGCCTCACCTGCTGCCAACAATTGCCTGTATTTTCGTCTTTGCTACTAACTGCACCTTAAATTAAGTTGCATAACATCATTCTGTTCCCTTGTCTGCTTTTGGGTAATGTTCTGTCCTGACACAAGGGCACAGAGCCAAAATGCTTCAGTAAAGTTAGCATTCCATTTGAAATATTGTCTACCTAATGTTTTTATTGTAATTATACAGTATCGCACAAAAGTAAGTACACCCCTCACATATTTGCAAATATGTGGGCATATCTTTTCATGTGACAACAATGAAGAAATGACACTTTTCTGCAATGTAAAGTAGTGATTGTACAGCTTGTAGA